>JARJEC010112360.1:0-12137 GCA_030264575.1 Tachinus sp. AB-2021
TGATTCCCCTAAGTTTCTTAACAAAATAGTAAATACATTTATACATTCACGTACAAACGTAACTTATAATGTATTTCAATGGGCAGTGCAAACCTTACCTTGCCTTTATAAATACAAAAAATGTCGGTTCAAAAAAACTACTTTTTAGGTTTGGTTGCACTACACAGTAACACTTAGTGCTCTAAATAACCCACTACACAGTTTGTGGGTGTTGGCGCGTAAGGTATAAAGTACAAACGCTTACCTTCTTTAACATACATTCACGTAGACTAAAGCTACGCCCTATCACTCTTAAAAACTCTATAAAAAACCGATGTATTGGCCCAAACTGCATAGTATATAAAAACTCAACAAGGTAAAAAACATTGCCTTACGAAGGATAAAACTATACCATACCTATGTATTAACTAGTAATAAAGACAATACACCTATTCCTTTCCATCTTAAAAATACAGAGGAAATAATGGACTATTCAAATATTTTCACCCAAACGTGGCTTAGCGCCCAGTTTCCCCCAACAAAAACAGAAGATTTTTTTGATGCCCTTTTTGGCGGAACAGAAGAAGGCGCTTATGACATTCACCTACGCTTTATACAAGGCAATGACACTCGGCTTGAATTTGCTTTTGAACTTATAGAACGCCCTGGCAAATGCCTTGTATGCAACCTCACTTACGGTCTACCTCAAGTTTTTTCACGACACCCCATTATTAATGCCAAAGGTATGATGCAAGCGGCTGTAACTGCTGTAGGTAAAGACCCTGCAACGGCAACATTCTCTCTTCAAACGACTCAAGAAATTTCTGCAAACACGCACACGGTACCTTTTATAATTCAGTTTTAATCAAAAATACTACATAAATAAAATCCCCTTTTGCCAGTCGTAAAAGGGGATTTTATCTTAATTTTGTTCTAAAAATCGAAAAATTTACATCCCTAAATATGCTTTACGCACATCTGCATTACTAAGGAGCTTTTCTCCTGTATCTGTTAAGGTNAATGAGGGTTCATCAAGCAATAAAAGATTTGGCCTGCCCATTAGAGCGCGTGAAATAGCCAACATTTGTTGTTCACCGCCAGAAAGAGTGCCCCCTGCTTGTTGGCGACGTTTTGCAAGAATACGAAACATATCGTACACCATTTCTAAATCACGTCGAATACCTTGTTTATCGCGCCGCAAATAGGCTCCCAATTCAAGGTTTTCTTGTACAGTTAAGTCAGGAAAAATTAAACGCCCCTCAGGTACTTGGCTAATACCTAACCGCACTATTTTATCAGGTGCCAAAGTGTGAATGGGCTGCCCTTCAAAATAAATTTCGCCTCGAGTTATGGGTGTTGCCCCACAAATAGACATAAGGGTTGTACTTTTACCAGCGCCGTTGGCACCAACAAGGGCGACTATTTCCCCTTTTTTAACCTGTAGGTTTACATCCCACAAGGCTTGAATATTACCGTAATAGGTACACACATTTTTCAACTCAAGCATCGTCTTCTCCAAGATAAGCTCTAATAACCTGCTTATCGTTACGCACTTCTTCTGGCGTGCCTGAAGCTATCTTGCACCCGTATTCCATTACATAAATATGGTCTGACAAAGACATAACCATACCCATATCGTGCTCTATTAATAAAACAGACAAAGAAAATTCATCTCGAATACGCAAAATAAGCTCTTTAAGCTCCTGCGTTTCTTGCGGGTTCATGCCAGCAGCAGGTTCATCAAGTAAAAGCAAAAACGGTTCTGTTGCAAGAGCCCGAGCAATTTCAAGGCGCCGTTGTTGCCCGTATGAAAGGTTTTTTGCTTCTTCGCCATATACTGATGCAAGCCCCATATACTTAAGTAAAGTATAACTTTTTTCAACAATGGCCTCTTCTTCTTTTTTTACCCAAGCAGGGCGAAAAAGAGCACCTAAAACACCTGCCCGAGTGCGACAGTGGCGGGCTATCATCACATTTTCAAGTACCGTCATAGCAGGAAACAACCGAATATTTTGAAACGTACGTGCCATGCCCAATTGTGTTACCTCATAGGGCTTTTTTGTCACTAGGGCGTGTTCCACTCCATCAGGTGCTGTTAGCATAACCTGCCCTTTACTGGGAACATAAATACTAGTCATACAGTTAAACAGGGTTGTTTTTCCTGCACCATTTGGTCCAATAAGTGCAACAATCTCGTTAGGGTACACTGTCATATCAACGTCAGAAAGGGCAAGAAGTCCCCCAAAACGCTGTGTCAAATCTTTCACCTGTAGAACAGGGGGTTTACTACTACGCAAGCTCATAAAGCACCTGCCTTATAAGGAGTAGAAGATGCATTTGATTTTTTTGACTTCTTCGCTTCTTGTGTCATTTCATTCATATCCGCATCAGGTGGATCACGTAAAATATTGGGTACAGTGTGCCGTGAAGGTTTAGCAGGAATAAGACCTTGAGGGCGAAACACCATCATAAGCACCATACTAGCGCCAAAAATAAGCATGCGGTACTGGTCAAGAAAGCGCAAATATTCTGGTAATAAAATAAGTACACAGGCACCCAAAGCAACCCCAATAATTGAATCCAAGCCACCAAGTACCACAACTGAAAGAATAAGAGCAGACTCCATAAAAGTAAAACTTGTGGGGTTGATGAAAGTAGTTTTTGCAGCAAATAACACTCCACCAAAACCAGCCCAACAAGCACCTAAGGCAAAGGCGCTTAGCTTAGTGGTCACTTTGTTAATACCCATAGCTTCGCAAGCAATTTCATCTTCACGCAAAGCAAGCCATGACCGCCCTAACCGAGAATCACGCATTCGTGAAACCGCAATAATTGTAAGAATGACCAATGCAAGGGCAATATAATAAACAAAGCGAATACTGTTATCCATAGATAAAGGCAGGCCAAAAAATCCAGGGTAGTTAATGCCACCAATACCCGCAGGGCCTCCTAATTCAACAGTACCTTGTAAAAATGCAGGGAGTTTTTCAACAAAACTTTTGGGAAATAACGAAAGAATGGGAGAAAAAGAAAGGCTCCCCCCTTCAAGTACAACCCGTACAATTTCGCCAAAACCAAGAGTTACAATAGCTAAATAGTCACCACGCAAGCGAAGCACAGGCAAACTTAATAAAATGCCCGCCAACATGGCAAAAAAACCACCGATGGGTAAAAATATCCAAAAGCCAATGAAATCGTTACCAAATTGCATATTGCCATACGCATATGTGTAAGCGCCCACAGCATAAAAGGCCACGTACCCAAGTACAAGCATACCTGCTTGACCCACAACAATATTCAACCCAAGCCCCAGCATTATCCAAATAAAAGCAGAAGCCAAAATGTTTATTTGATAAATATCGACCAAAAAAGGCAACGGTAACAAACAAAAAAACAAAACAGCCATACCAATATTACGCTGTTTTTGTGAAGAGGCAAAACCACGGCGTAAGTTACTTACAGCCCTTGTAACCCTACTGCCCTTGCCAGACAAAACCCCCATCCCCACAAACATACCTAAATGGGCAAGTACAAGAACAAAAACAGCATGGGGAACAAGAGCATATAAATCAATAAAAAACTGTTCCACTCCACCTAACAAAAGGACGAGAAGAAAAGGCACGTTGCCCGCAACAAGTATGAGTACAGCCTTTGCAATATTTTGATTTCGCCCGCTCGCAAGAAAGGTAAATAACCACGTTAAATCTGCTTCAGCAGCAGTAGTAATACCTTTGCGCACCAGCATGGCTCGCCATACAAACGAGACAAAGAAAATACCAACGCCAATATAAACTGCATTTTGCCAGCGCCAAACAATGCTACCATCAAGGGATGAAACCTGAATGACGCAAATGGGGAATGTTAAAAAAACAAACCACAAACTCACCATGAAAGATCGAAAAACACCACGCATCTCTATACCTTTTGAACCTTGGCCTTACCCAAAAGACCCGAAGGCCTAAAGATAAGAATGAGAATGAGAATGCTAAAGGCAAATATATCTTCGTAATCTGAGGAGAAATACCCGGTAGCAAAACTTTCGCACAATCCAAGAACAATGCCACCAAGCATAGCACCTGGAATAGAGCCTATGCCCCCAAAAACAGCAGCAGTAAAGGCTTTTATGCCTGCAATAAACCCAATATTAAAGTTAATCTGTTGGGTGTGTGAGGCAATTAAAATACCCCCAATAGCGGCAAGGGCTGACCCAATAATAAATGTTGCAGAAATAATTTTGTCTGCATCAATGCCCAATAACATGGCCATTTTACGATTTTGGGCTGTTGCGCGCATAGCTTTACCAAGGCGGGTGTACCTAATAAATAACGTGAGCACCAACATGGCTAACAAACTACTTATAATAATCAAAAAAGCAGAAGGACGTAAAATATCACTTATAGGCTCTAAAAAAGCAAAGTCAGGAATAAGATTAGGATAGCGCATAAAATCTTGTGTTTGAGCAATACGCACATAGTTTTGTAAAAAAATACTCATTCCAATGGCACTAATAAGAGGAGAAAGGCGCATTGCCCCCCTAAGAGGTTTATACGCTACTTTTTCTACAGTATACCCATAGGCTGCACAATAAATAACAGCAACTACAGCGCCAATAAGTAAAATACTTACTTCAGGAAAGCCCATCACGCCTAGCACACCAGCCACAATCAGACCCGTAAACGCTCCAATCATATAAATTTCACCATGAGCAAAGTTAATCAGCTCAATGATTCCATAAACCATGGTGTAACCAAGGGCAATAAGGGCGTAAATACACCCTTTGGTAAGCCCACTTAAAAAGAGCTCTAAAAGATAACGCCAGTCTAGGTCTGTCACAAAAAAACCTCTCCAAAAAAGGAAAAAACAGGGGAAGGCGTATGGGCCTTCCCCTGAGAAATAACAAATCAGGGGGAAAACGAATTAATTACTTAGCGGCGTTAAACGGCACTTCTACAAACTTACCGCTTTCAGCTTTAAACATAACAAATTCTGCTCCAACGGCATCACCCTTTTCATCAAAACGAATACGCCCAATGGGGGTCTCTACAAACTCTTCACGCAAAGTTTTTGCAATGGCTTCAGGTTCAGTAGAGGCAGCTTTTTCAAGAGCATTTACAAGAGCCTGGCAGGCTGCATACGATTGTAAAAAGAACTGCCCAGGGGCTGATTTAAATCTTGTTTCATGCGCTGTAATGGCCGCTTCTGTTTGTTCAGCATTGGCAAAGTCGCGAGAAGATGAAGCATAAACACCTTCACCAGCATCCCCTGCAAGGGTTAAAAAGGCTTCAGTCTTAACGCCATCTTCAGAAACAAAATTAACGCTAAGTTTTCTCGCTTTAATAACTGTAACAAGCTTTGAGGCCTCAGGGTAATAACCGCCAAAAATTATGGTATCTGCACCACTTCTAGCAATTTTTTGAATAATGGGTGAATAATCAACACCACCTGGGGTAATACCATCAAAAAAAACTATTTCAGTCCCATCTTTTCTCGCTTCAATAAATTCTTTGGCAAAGTTTGCATACCCTTTGCCATAATCGCCCTTGTCATGCAAAATGGCAATTTTTTTTGCTTTTAAAAAATCAAGAGAAAAGTCAACAGCCAATTGAGCTTGAGCATCATCTGAAGGGGTAGTGCGGAAAAAATATGGAAATTTACCACTTTGAGTGAGCTCAGGACTAGTGGCTGAAGGAGAAACAACAATCATTTTTTTATCAGAATACATGGGCAAAACAGCTTTGGTTGCACCAGAACAAGTATGCCCCATAACAACATCAACATTACTTGCCAAAAGTTTGGTCGCTGCGTTAGTGCTTAGCTCTGGCTTACATTGGTCATCTTGTGCAACAATCTCAATCATTTTACCATTAATGCCACCCTTAGCATTAGCAGCATCAAAAACAAGATAAGCCGCATTTAATCCAGGAATACCATAACCAGCAAGGTCGCCACTATGAGCACCAGGAACGCCAATTTTAATGGTTTCAGCAGAATAAGCGTTTGGCAACGCTGCAAAACACAGTAAAAAACTAACCACAAGAGCACAGCTTTTTTTTACAAACATACAAACTCCTTCATCTCAAAAAAATCTACAAAATTGAGTACATACAGCAATACTAGCAACGTATTTATGCCTTTTGGCAAAAATACCCCCTGCTACTATTAAAAAAAACGTATAATATTTATATAAAACTCAAGAATACAAGGTGCTAAAGTAGCACTCTCTGTGTTGAATAACAATCTTTTATTTTATCGTGAATTACAATATCTTGGCAACAGCCAATGCTCCCTTTCTTTTACAAAACAATACGTGCCCGGATAATTATTTTGCCTCATATTTACTCTTTGCAGATGAAGGAGTATAAACAAAAAATAGCTTGTACATAATAAACAATTTTTTAAATTTATTACGCATCTAACCCGCTAAACAAAGCAGTATAAAGACAATGACAATAACAAAAAATACCAAAAATGTACCTAAGTATCTACTCGGCACCAATGCTTTTACTCAGTTAAAAGAACTCGTTGATGCTAAGCGAGAACAAGGTGGTGTCGCTCTTTTTTATATTGATCATTTTTTTACAAATCAAGAACTTGCCAAGCGCATTCCTGCACAAGCAGGCGACCTCACCGTTTTTGTTGACACAAGCATTGAACCTACGGTTGAAGCTATTGATGCCCTTGTAGAACAAGCAAAGCAACATACAAAAACTCTGCCCTGTTGCATTGTTGGTATTGGCGGTGGGGCTGTACTTGATACGGCAAAGGCTGTAGGCAACCTACTCACTAACCCTGGTAAAGCTGAAGAATACCAAGGCTGGGACTTAGTCAAAGAAGCGGCCCCTTATAAAATAGGCGTACCCACCCTTGCAGGTACTGGGGCAGAATGTTCTCGCACATGTGTACTCACTAATATGCGCAAAAAACTCAAACTAGGCATGAATAGCGATTTTACCATGTTTGACCAATTAATACTTGACCCATCACTCACCCATACTGTGCCCCGCGACCAATTTTTTTATACAGGTATGGATACTTTTATGCATTGCATTGAATCTATAAAAGGTAGCTACCGTAACGTTATTATAGATACCCTTTCGCAATCAGCTGTAACCCTTTGCCGTGAAATTTTTCTTGGTCAAAACGATATGATGACACAAGAAAATTTAGAAAAAATGATGGTGGCCTCATACATTGGGGGCATGGCTGCGGGCAATACAGGTGTCATCCACCCCATTTCTGCAGGTCTTTCCATTGTACTGCACGTTCCTCATGGTAAAGCCAACTGCTATGCCCTTTCTGTTTTGAGCGAATTTTATCCTGAAGAGCACAAAGAGTTTATAGCGTTTATGCAACGCCACAACGTTCGTCTTGAAAAAGGCTTGTGTGCCAACTTAACAGACGAACAACTTGACGCCCTCTACCTTGGTTCCATCATTCATGAAAAACCTCTAACCAATGCCCTTGGCCCTGATTTTAAACAAATTTTGACTAAAGAAAAAATGCTTTCTCTCTTTAAGCAAATGTAACAACGCTTAGCACCAACACTTACATGCGTTGTATTTATCATTTAAACGCTTAACACCAACGCTTACTACTTACACCATACTGCTGATTTTTTAAGGATTTACCATGACCATAAAAATACCCTTTAGTGGGCGCTCTTTGCACTACACACAAGATGAAATAGACCTTGTTGTTGAAGCTATGAAAAATGCAAGCACCTTAACCCAAGGAAGCTATTTAACCGCTTTTCAAGAAGCTTTTTGCACATATACTGGTTCATCTTACGCTTTTGCTTTTAATAATGGTACCTGTGCGTTAGAGGTGGCTGCCCAACTGTGCCAATTTAAAGCAGGAGACGAGGTTATTGTTCCTGCCCATACCTTTACCTCCACCGCTTATCCTTTTGCAAAAAAAGGAGCAACCCTTATTTGGGCAGACATAGACCCAAAAAGCCATGTGATTAGTGTAGAGAACATTAAAGCCGCACTTACCCCTCGCACCAAAGCTGTAGTTGTTGCCCACTTGTATGGGTACATGGCAGATATGCCAGCCATTATGGCTTTTGCCAAAGAACACAATATTTTGGTTATTGAAGATGCCTGCCAAGCAATTGGAACTTCTATTAATGGAAAAAAAGCAGGCAGTTATGGAGATTTTAGCATATTCTCTTTTCATTCTCACAAAAACATGACGACCCTTGGTGAAGGGGGTATGCTCACAGTTAACAATAGCATGTATGCTGACCTTATACCCATGTTACGCCACAACGGGCATTGTGCGTTCCCTTATGAGCGCAAAGATTACTGGATTCCTGCTATGGGTAATCTAAATTTTCCTGAACTCAACGGCGAAATATTATGGCCAAACAATTTTTGTATGGGTGAAATTGAATGCGCCCTTGGGGTAAAACAGCTTAACCGCATTGATGCCATTAATACCAAAAAACGAAACATTGCCCTTTGGTTTATAGATGCGTTAAAAGACTTTACTGAACTACAGTTTTTTAGAGAAGATTCTTTACGCCACAACTACCATTTGCTTGTGGCTTCTATGCCCGCAAGTGTTGAAAAACGCGACGATTTTATTCGCACCATGTTCCACACCTATGGCATCCAATGTGTTGTGCAGTACTACCCTTTAAATAGATATTCTTTTTACCAGCGCATTGGGTATGGCACAGCTAATTGCCCCAACACTGATGCTTTTTTTGATCATATGGTGTCTTTTCCTTTTCAACAAAGTTTAACACAAAGCGACCTTGAGTATATGTTAGAATCTACCAAAACAGTACTAACCAAACAGCGAAATACTTAAAAATATCAATAAAAAAATGATATATAAAATGGCCTATGCCACCTAAAAAGCACATTGAAAAAAACATCACGTTGCCTGGTTATACCAGCTATTAAAAAAAATGCCGTAATACCTGACCAACTTGTTAAAAAGCTTGCAGGCAAAACACTTATACAACGCGCCCTTGATACGGCAAAACAGGTTGTACCTGAAAAAGATGTGTGGGTTATTACAGATAGTGATGAAATTCGCCTTATCTGTAACCGCAATAACGTGCAGTCTTTTTATGATGCCAATTTTCATATTGCGTCACTAAACATCTTGCACGCTTTACGCGAAAAACTGTGCTTACTCAGCACACAGTATGAAAATATTATTATTTATCGTGCAAGTGCCCCCCTTATTACTCCCCTTGATATTGAAGATGCCTATACACAGTTTATAACAAGCCACACAGATTGCCTTGTAACAGTTAAAAGCGTGAAGCAACGGTTATGGAAAGAGCAAAACGATACCGTTACTACCATTAATGCCCTTTTGTTTAACGATGAAGGGGAGAGTGTTTATGCTGAGGCAAAATCTCTATTCATGCTCCAAGCAAAAGTGCTTACCTATGCTGAAAAAATAGAACAAACGAGTACGCCACCCCTTAGTGTAAAAACATCGGCACGTTCTTCTTTACCATCTGATTCTTTACCGCATGGTTCTTTACCGCAGGATTCTCAAGTAACGCTTCATCCGCAACCCTTTGCAAGCGCTCAGCCACCTATCATCTTCTCTCCAGAGCATTTAACAACAACACCTTATTTTTTAAATGACCGTAGTGTTGAAATAAATAGTTATCAAGACTGGTGGATTTGCGAAAAAATACTGCAAAGCAAACATATTGTTTTTGTCGTTGCAGGTTATGCTGAAATTGGTATGGGGCACATTTATAGGGCGCTTATGCTGGCTCATGAAATTACAGACCATCGTATCACTTTTTTGTGCACCAAAGAAAGTGAACTTGGGGCGAGTAATATAGCAGCTAAGGATTACCGCACGCGCCTACAAAATTTGCCACATTTAGCTGATGATGTTTTACGGTTGCGCCCAGATATGGTTGTTAACGACATGCTCAATACTTCTATTGAGTACATGCAAAAACTTAAAAGCCAAAACATACCCGTGGTTAATTTTGAAGATGAAGGGGCAGGGGCAAACTTTGCAGATTTTGTAGTGAATGCCCTGTACCCTCAGCCCCCTGTACCTGACGCTAAAAAAGCATATGGTTCTGAATATTTTTGTTTACGTGATGAATTTTTACAAGCTCAACAAAATATATACAGAGCAACATGCAAGCACATGCTTATTACCTTTGGGGGCACTGACCCTGCCAACTTTACCCTGCACACCCTTAACGCAGTCTTTCCTTTTTGCCAAAAACATACCATCGCCATTACTATTGTTGCAGGGCCTGGCTACGCCCATATACATGAACTTGAACAACACATCCAAGCACTACAAAAACAATGTACCCCAAAAAGTATCACCTTTACGCACACAACCAATGTTATGTCGCAAAAAATGGAAAATGTTGATTGCGCCATATCTTCGGCTGGTAGAACTGTTTTTGAACTTGCTCATATGCGTATTCCTGCCCTTATTCTCTCACAGCATAAACGAGAAGATACGCATACCTTCGCCCGCCCTGAGAATGGTTTTTTATTCATCCCCTGCCACAATACCTTTCAAAAAGATAAGGTACTACAAGGGGTAGAGCAATTATGTACCCCAAAAACCCGCAAAAACCTTTTTGACAAACTCAGCCACTACGATTTTACACAAAACAAAGCCTTAGTGGTTCAACGTATTCTTAACCTTTTGCCCACAAAAGACTACCTATTATGAATATTATTGCTCTTATTCAAGCCCGTATGGGGTCAACTCGTTTACCTTGTAAAGCCATGCTTTCTCTTCATGGTAAGCCCGTTATTGACTGGATTACTGAACGCACTAAAACCAGTAAAAAATTGCAAAAAATAGTTGTTGCCACCTCAACCAACCCCAACAATGACCCCCTTGTCTATCACCTGAACAAACAAAAAATCCCTGTGTACAAAGGGGATGAGTATGATGTTCTCACACGTTTTTACGAAGCTGCCCTTTTGCACAAAGCAACTCATATTGTGCGTATTTGTGCAGACAACCCCCTTATATGGGGGCAAGAACTAGACGCCCTTATTGAACAATATTTTACGCAAAAGCAAACCTCTGATGGATGTGATTATGCTTACAACCACATACCCCGCAACAACCTTTACCCTGATGGCATCGGTGGTGAAATAATTAGTTTTACTCTTTTAGAACAATTGCATAATACCGTAACCCTACCAGCTCATAGAGAACACTGCCTCTCTCATATTTGGGAGCATAAAACTGATTATTCTATCCACACCTTTAACCCTAAAAACCCCTTGCTACACCGCCCAAAGGTTAAACTGGATATGGATACTGAAGAAGACTACCGTTTTCTTGCCACGCTACCTTTATATAGTATGATGCCACCACAAGAAGTACTTGCCCTTTGCGCTGACTCGCGTTAACCCAAGGGTATAATGTACAGTAATACTCCTTATATAGCGATGAATGAACATACGACAACATGAGTGTGTAGGCAGAAACAAAACGTGAACGGGTCAATATAATCAAAAAACGTGAATGACTAAATATACCAAACGTAAATGGGCGAATATACCCAAAACGTGAGTAAGCATAGGCTCTTGCCCCTTCAACCCCAACTCATAACTCGAAAAAAATATTAGCCAAGGAAAACACCATGCGTCTTCTTTCTCTTTTTTCTGACCCTGACTACGTCACTCGGCATGTTATTGCCCAAAGCGGTTTTGTACGCCCCTATATTATTGCTGAGGCTGGGGTTAACCATGAAGGGAGTATGGAAATTGCTAAACGTCTTATTGATGAAGCAGCGCAAGGGGGCGCCCATGCCATTAAATTTCAAACATACAAGGCTGAAACATTAGCCTCAAAAAACTCCCCTGCCTATTGGAATACAAAACAAGAACCCACCAAAAGCCAATATGAACTGTTTAAAAAACACGATTCTTTTTGGAAAAATGAATTTGAACAGTTAAAAGCACATTGCGATGTGGCAGGCATTGCTTTTCTTTCCACACCTTTTGATGTAGCTTCTGCAAATTTTTTAAATGATTTAATGGATGTATTTAAAATATCTTCATCAGACATTACCAACTACCCTTTTATCAAATATTTGTGCCAGTTCAACAAACCCATCATTTTATCAACAGGGGCAAGTGACCCCCATGAAATTATGGAAGCTGTTTCATGGATTACTGCCAGTA
>JARJEC010112361.1:0-20372 GCA_030264575.1 Tachinus sp. AB-2021
GTTATTCAACGTTTCGAATGATGCTACCGCAACTTAATTTTTTTAACTATAGATTAATTTTTATTCTAAAAATAATAAAATAATTATTAAAACACCAAACATTATATATATATATATATATATATATATATAATGTTTGGTATTTTTGCTGATTGTAATATTTACTCAAGTTATTTAAAATTCTGTTTTACTAGTTATTCGATGTTTCGAATGATGCTACCGCAATTTTATTTTTTTAACGATAGATTAATTTTTATTCTAAAAATAATAAAATAATTATTAAAACACCAAACATTATATATATATATATATATATATATATATATATATATATATTGTATATTGGTGCATTTTGCTTAATAAAATATACAATTTTAAATAATATATTGTAATTTTTATTCTAAAAATAATAAAATAATACATTATATATATATTGGTGCATTTTGCTTAATAAAATATACAATTTAATAAATGTCGAAATAATTATTTGGTTTGTAGAAAACAATAAATTAATCATCTGAAAATTTTGCCGCTACTTTGGAATTCCAACCTGAATTAATTTTTCTTTTACGTGCACGTAATATCCAGGCACTACGATTTGTTTGTTTATAAACATGCATCTAATTAAAAAGACGTTTTGAAAATTTTGAGTTAGTTAGTTTCATTGTTGAAAAGAGGCAGCAAAAATAAAATACCTAAAAAAAAATCAAAAATATTGAAATTTTTTATTTTAGATTATTTCCATTTTTTCCATTATTTCGTGACAGAAATTGTTTTTAGAATTTTTTTACTTATTTTAGTAATAAAAATTTTAAAAAAATTAAATTATATTATAAAAAAAAATTGAAAGAAAAAATTCCAATAGATTTTGTTTTTCTTTTTTAATTTTGATTTTAAATTTTTATCAATGGATTTTTTAGTTTATTAGATATTTTATGAAATAAAATTGTTAAACTATTTTTGTTTAATTTGAAATGTTTGAAGAAAACAAAATATTTTTTGTTTTACGACAAAAAATAAAAACCGTTTTAAGAAAATACATTTTTTGCTTGTGTCATGGAAATTAGTGAGTAAGCTTACATGAATGACATGTTAAGACAAAAAATGTCATATAATTTACTCGAAACCAAAATTATTACTTAATTGAAATTTGCATAAAGATAAAGATGCATAAATAAACACATTTTAGACTTTTGAACCTAATTGTTAACATTGATTATATGCATAAACTTATGCTATGGCCTCGTTTGCTTGACAAAATAACGGCCTTGTCAATACACTGTTACACTAAAATGCAAAGAAAAAATTGTTATTTTATTTTATTTTGTTCATCCAAAAGAAGTAGAATAAAAACATTTTCTTTTTAATTTTTTAAGGGTTGTCTCAGATGGGAACATTGTTTATAGAAAAAATATCGAGAGTTCGTCAGTGAAAAAAAAAGAAAATAAGACGTTGTTTTTGAAAACGTAAATGCTCTGAAACATAAAGAAAAACTAAAAAACTTTGTTAGTTATTTTTTTGGCTGACGTTTCAGAAATATAAGGGCTCCTAGGCAAGGGGAATTTAGTGTCCAGTGGGAATGCTCAAATAATAAACAATACAATTATATTTAGTTTAAAAAATAATTTTAACATTGATTATTTATTGTCGCTATATAATCTGTGAACAGACCGTTTTTATAAATGAGCCTTTGTTGGTATAGAAAAAAACCGCGCTTGCAAAATAGTAGTTTTTACATATAACTTACAGTTACACTTTTTGTTAAGCAATGAAAACTTTCTATATTTTTGATATAATTTTTAATTTGATTAGTAATATAGTATAATATAATATAACTATTATGTCACTCCAAAAGTACAAAATCAAGAAATGTACACATTTACAAACTTGTTTGATAAATATAAAATAATGTATAAATCTACTCACACCTTTATATATCTAACTTTACCGGTATATTAATGGCGGTTTTCCATCAAGCCGATAAAACAATGTTACAATTACAAAAAATGCTGTATTTCGGATAAATGCGACAGCCGGACGAATCGAAGACGAGTCCGGTTGCAGCATGAATCTGAAGTACATTTTTTGTATGAGTAGCATACATAATTTTTATGCAATTAAAAAGATTGTAGAAATCTAAATACAAATTACCCGTTTAACCGTCATAGTGACATTTTAACAAACTAGCAGTCATAATCATAAGCAATGATTTTTGTTATAGAACTCCCGGAAATTCATTTATTAATAATTATTATTAATAAATATGATTGTTATTAATTATTTTATTTATTTATCATAATTGTTAATGAATGAAGAGTAATCCTATGCTGTCAAGGTCAATTTTACGTTTCTAAATCAAACCGAAAAAATTTATTTTATATATAATAATCGCATTTAAATTATTTTGCTTATACTAAATATATAAAAATAAATTATATTATAGTACCCGATGCTACTTGCTGGGAACCAGCATAGGATTTTACAAGTAGTATCGGATTTCCCTTAGGTTAGGTTGGGATAATTTAAGATAATATTATGTATACATAATTCTAATTACATTATTATGTTTATTAATTTTCACTTTTACCTAAATATGTTGGTAAATGTGCACATTTACCGGTAATTATAGATGTATGAAGCGGTGGTGTTATTTAATAATAAAAGTTTGTTGGTATAGAATAATTTTGTTATATATATATATATATATATATATATATATATATATATACATATATATACATATATAAAAATAACTCATTAAAGGATGTACTGCACGTAGGATGAATTTTAACTGTTCACATACATACCTGTTTTGCCTGCTTGCATTCAAATCATATTAGATGTACTAAGTACCTACATAGCATAATTATATTCTTATTAAAGGCAATGTGTCATTTTATAGTTGTTCTGGAAACACGAATTTTTAAAAAACGGAATATTATAATGAATGTTTTGATATTAAAAAAAATTACCGTAAATAACTTTAATAACAATTTTAAACGATTACATGATATAATTATAACAATTCAGAAAATTAAAAAAATGTAAATTAAAATTTTTGAGATTTTTAACGTTAAAAAACAAATTGATATTGTAGCAAATCATGTATGAATTTTCAATTAATCAAACGTATCTATACGCGTGGTTAAAAGCTTACGAAATCACTCAGTTGTATACATTTAAGTTGAGCATTCACGGGCGTGCCGAATGGTATTGCATGGCGCGGCATCTCTCAAATGACATTCGATTCCCCGTTCTCGTAAGTCCATTGACGTGCTATCATGCCAAAATACTAAATGAAACGCCTATAAATAAAGTTTTATTGCGAGTTTTTTATGTGTTCCACGCACGAAGTAGAAACTTCATTGGGAAACACGCATAAAGTTTTTCTAGAGCGTGCCAAATGGTGTGGAATGCTGCGTTATCTCTCCAATGGAGTGACAAAAAAGTGTTAACTATTATTAAATGACATCACTATTCACCACTCTTGTAAGTCCATTGACATGCTAAAATAATAATGAAACGCCCGTTAATGCCCAGATTTAGAAACAGTTTTGTTACAAGTTTTATATGTGTTCTACGCACAAAGTAGAAATTTTGTCATTGAGAAACACACATAAAATTTTTTACTACATATTTTATATTTTAGGTTACATTATTTACATTTAAATGTTATGTGTTTAATATGTAATAAAACGTAAATTATAGTAGTAGTATTTGTATATGTTAGGTTTTACCCAGCTGGCCAAAGACCTCGAGATCCTTCAGTCGTGTTCGTGTAGATGGGTGTATGTATTGGGTTAACGCTTGTTACTCTAGAAATTTGCATAATTGTTTGCCAATGGCGAATGATATAAATTATATGCAAATTGGTATACGTAACGACAACATTGCAATATTTGCATTATTTATATTTTTATTTTCATATGTATAAGTAGTATTAATACATAAGTAAGTTACATAAATTATTACCATATTAAAAATGGTAAATTATAACATATGCACGTTAAATACCCGGTGTTTATTTTCAAAAACTACACTCATTTGGTCTGCATATTGCTTATATAACGCAAATATTTCATCATGTATTTATTTATGTATGAAATCTTATTTTATTGGGGTCTGAATTGAGCAGCCGTACTCCCTATTAACGACCAATTGCATACAGACATGCTTGTATTCACGAACTGATCCCAATTTTATTTGTTTATTTTGACTCCATTATGATTTGGAATGTACAAAAGATCGTATCTTCTTTTATCTTTTTTAGATGCTTGCATTTGTAAAATTAACTGTTGAGTTCTATACTCATCTCTCTATATTCTTTCCGCCAATGTAGTTCTATAAATGATGGCTGCTCTGTTTGCCAGCCAACTTTGCTGCTCTTATTTTATGTATGCGTCGTGATTGCAAAATATTTTAGTTAGTATTTTTATTAAAATTTTGCTAGCATCCATGTCGATAAGTGTCTGCACTAAATTCTTCTACGGGACTGCGTTTTTGTGTCTATTATTGTAAACAAACATGCAATTTCAAGGTAAAAGGGGGAAACTACAAAAGATGAACCGCTGATCTATGAGAAACAGCCTTATCTGTTTCCAGAGCTTTATGATTTTTTCAGGACGCCCCCGTTCAACGTCTGCAAGATCGAGTTCTTCTTTCACCACTTCTATAGCGGTCAAAGTTGGTAAAACCGTATTCCAACTTTGATCGCTCTAGAAGTGGTGAAAGAAGAACTCGATCTTGCAGATGGTAAACGGGGGACTTACTGATCCCGGTGCTTTGTTTTTAATCTGTTTACAGCTTCCTTGAGTTCTATAATTATAAATAGTTTCGTCTTATTTCCTCCGCAATTTATTTCTATTTCTTGTTGTCTATTTTAAACTCGCCATTGTTTTTTAGATTTTAAGTTCCTCTACTTCATACTTCCATGCTTTTCTGTATGATTTGCCAACAATTTAATTAATACTTTTTTGTTTGCCGCAAGTATTTATTTTTAAAAATTGTTTCTAGAATTTTCTTTTCCTATTGGCTGGTATTTCATTTTTCTCTGATTTACTTTGTCTTATTATTGTTGCAGTAACCTCTAAGATATTTGAATTGTTTGGGGTTTTTCTTAAAGGTTTTGTTGAGCGCTATTCTTATAATCTTGGTTGTGTCTTTCATGTTTAAGGTGATATTCTCTTCAGTATGTTTTCCTAAATTTGGGAAGCAGTTCTATTTTTATTTTCCACATTTTTTCTATGTTAGGTCTTTATATTATATTACAGGCATAATTCAATTCTTCAATTTAATTCAATAGAAATCAATTGTATTAATCAATTAGAAAAAAATATATACGAAAATTTTTGGTGCCAAAACAAAATTATTAAACAATTGTGGACATTTTTGTGCGTTATTAAAAAAAGAGATTATTTTTGTACATATTATTGTATATTGTATTATTCAAGGAAAAAAACAAAACGATAATGTTATCTATTTTTTCGATTGTATGCTTTCTGTATAATTATATCAATATTGACTTTACATGGCTTTTAGTTCTGAATCGTAATTGGAGTTTTGTTATTGTGAAGTACAATTCGATTCATAAACTGTGTTATCAGATATTTTCTATAGAAGAAGAATTGACAGTAGTAATTTTCCAAGTGCAAGAAATATATAATACAGCAAGTATAGTAAAAAGTAATAAAAATATTCATTTCCAACATGATTATAATTTATAATTGAAAAATTGATATAATATTTTGTAATTCTGTTAAATAATACTACATTAATGATTGAACTTGAAATTAATAAAAGAAAACATAATCTAAGTATAATTTACGGAATCAAATAACACAAATAAGTTTTTATTAATATAAATTACAATATATACACAAACATAAGTCAAAATCATAATAATTATATTTTGTAATATTAAGATTACTTATTAAACGAATACATCTTATATACAGAACATTGCTCACATCTATAAAAAGATTCATAGCCTAATGCAATAAATTATTTATACCTTTCATACCTTGTGGGCTAGATTGGTCCCCGTCTAAAAGCCACACGCAACTAATACTTCCCAAATATCAAGCTATTATTTATAATAGTACTGAATTAATTATAGAATTTTAATTTATAAAATTTTCTAAGTAAAATTTTACACAGCTGTTATTATTATATTAATTATTATTCCCTAAATTAATAAGGTATATACATATAATATACTTTAACTATTGCTTCTATATGTAAAATTATATTTCAAATAAATATTCTGGACGTATTATTGTTGTGCTAATATTTTTAATTATCATTTTATAAACTCTACGAGGGTTGAAATTAAACAGTTCAGCAAATTTTCTTTGCAAATTTATTCTATTTACTATTTATAACTATAAACGTTAAAAGCTTTTTCATATGCAAGATACCTATTATTGTAAGAGTAAATTATTATTTATAACGTTGATTTTATACGATAATACTCGCGTCGAATTAGAATATTGTGATAAATGTACAAAATATTCTGAAAAAGTATTTTTTTAGTACTATCGTATTCATTTTAATTAGTCTTAGATTGTTTAATAATATTTTTATTGTTTTAGGTTACTCAAGGCATTTTATTCACTTTCTCTTTCATATTCAGATTAGCTTTTGGATTAAGAGTATTTTATAGGGTGAAATGATTCATTATTTCAGTAATAACTTTTCTAAGATAGATTTATTTCACACAAAAACCATTGGACAGTATGTGCTTGTCAAAAATTATGATTGCAATATATTTAAATAAATATTAATTAAACATTATTTTATTAAATAATGGTTAAGATAATATTTAACATAAATGATAAAACAAATCGACCTATGCAAAGCAAAACAAAACAAATGCTACAAGTTAGAAGTAGGAATCGACGTGTGTATTCTACACATAATGTGTGACATTTGTAAAAGAAATTATCCAAAACACGAGGGATTTGAGAAAACAAAAGAAAATTGAATTTAGAACTTATCATTAAATATAAATAAAAATTAATTAAATATATCCGTTTAAAAGTATGGATAGGTATTAGGTGGCTTTACACGACACATTCTTTTACGCGTTATGGAGCGCGTTTCGCCGAACGCTACTTTGTCGCACTCTTGACTGGTGCAACGCACGTTACGCCTACGTAACTGGAAGATACCGGCAATGCGTTCATCGTGTCAAATAAATAGCAGTAGTTAATAATAATAATAAAAGATTTATTATATCATATGCAACTTGTAATTCTTTTCTTATATTGTAGTTTCCTGATTTTTATGTAATTAAAATAAGAATTACTGATTTGTGAAAGAATTTCATACATATAAATAATAGAATACATTGTTGCGCTTATAAAAAAATAATATTGAAAATAAATATTTCTTAATTTATAATTAGCTTTTCTGAAAATCGTTCACAATCTAATGCAATAAGCAATTTTTATACAACATCAAATTAATTCAGGGTCTTTGCAAAACAACAATTTCTGTAGTGTATTGCCGGGACCGATCGACTTAGCTCAGCTTAGAGTTCACCGCACCTACCTAAAGTGTGCTAAATAGAGCGCAATGAAGCCTGGGACGCAGAGCGCTCCATAACGCGTAAAAGGTATGTTGTGTAAAGCCACCCATCCTCTTGGCTTTTGAGGGAATAGTCTTAAAATTTAGTAAAATAAATAATATTTCAGTTTATCATAAATCTATCATTCGATTCATCCCTATAATATATTTACTGACTATTTCAATTAGTAATAAACCCTGTTTTCCATTTATTTCATTTAAATGATTTCGCAGCAGACAGCGCACTTTTAACATTTATATTTTAGATTGTGATCGGTGACACAGAAGATTGAACCTCTTTTTTAATATGGAAATGGAAAATGTGATGACCCAATTAATAATTTATATTATTCATTACTAAATGTCTAAAAATATACTGTTTAAACGTTGAGTAAATTCTAATGATTTTAATTTCATTGTTCCTACTTATCAATCGGTTTAAAAATTGTATTTAATAATTAATTATTTTTCACAGCCACATTTGTATATGGTTTCTTTGTACGTGGATGATAGCTTCAGAGTCTATATTCAATATTCTTTATTATTTTAATATTAAGATATTTTTATGTAATTAACAGGTATTTTGCATAATCAATTTTATTGAGAATTTATTACACTTAATGATATTTGAGATATTATTTTATTACAGCAAACTTACTAACCCGGCCTTGACAATTTTTTCATTACTATACCAATTATGAATGCTTTAACATCATTTTAATTCACAGTAAAAACGACCGATCGTATGAGCACGTAAAGATTAAATTTTATATGATTATTTAGATTGCAGCATAGTAAGTAATGTAATACTTATAAACATAAAATATGTTATTGTAACGCCATCATAGATGATTACTGCTTGTGGTCAGTATGCGTAGTTGATGGCAGGTCATTGTATATTCCACTGGGCCCTTCTACGCTACATACAGAATCTTCTGGTGTTCTTGACGCCTCAGCTTCCGTTGTTTCCTCGGGCGCCTGTTTCTGTACGCGATGTCTGTGCCCATAAAGATTCTACAAAAAAAAAATAACTACGATAATAATTAATTAAAATACGTATAAAATACTTATATGCATTATAATAATTAAATACAGTGCTACCTAATTATTTAAAGAAAAAATCTAAAATAGGAGTGCAAGTATACTGTAAATTTCATAATATTCTCATTAATTAAATATGATATAAAAAAAACGCACGTGTATAAAATTTTAAAATTAAATTTAATTGTATAGCTACAATTGTTTCACCACACTGTCGCATTCTCAGGCTGATATATAGTGGAAAATTTAATTAACAAGTGAATTATATCCTTAATGAACAGAACAAGAGGAAATAAATTCGTAAATATTAAAAACGGCAACTTGAATGTGAAAATGCAAAAAAGAGAAAAGGAAGAGAAAATTAAAATAAAAATTCTGTTAACTACTGCAAAAATCCAATATGAAAAAAGAAGTTGTAATAAAAATCATATTTAATTTTGGAAAAAAAACGGCAACAACCGCAAAACCTGCAAAAATATGGAAAATGCAAAAACCAAGGCAAAAACAAGTAAATACAAAAATTAAGCAACATAATGCAAAATAACACAAAAATACACAAAAATATGACAAATAAAGTATTAGTCTCAATGATCAAATATAAAATATAATCAATAGCATTCCACTTCATATCAACATTCTGTATAATAATTATTTTTGCATATCAAAAAGTTTTATATTATCTTGTAATATATATCACAGTGCTATTATTTTATTATAATTTCAAAATTTATAAAAATATGGTAGAAAAAAAATAGAATAACAGACCAATAGTTAGTTTAACTTTTTCATCAAGCATCAATTAAACTTCTTTTTTAGAATATTCATTAACAATAGGTGAATAATGCCCATTTGCACCAATACCAGTTAAAATTTCAACCTTTGGTTAAAGTCTTAACTTCCATTATACTTAGTGCGGATTAAATTAATTCACGTTAACAACTTAAATATAAATTCGGCAGTTTAAAATGCCAGTTTTAAAATATTGTAAAATTCTGACGTTTTAATATTTTGTATTCATAGCAAATTCAAAAGCTAAGCTTACGTACCGCAAACTGTCAGGAAGCAAATAGTGGCCAATATAACTATTTATATTGTATAGTAAAAAAATAATATATCATGAGAAATGTTTGCAGTTGCCAAGCGTAATAAATTTTGAAGACCTCGTGAGGTCAAACAAAGAGTAATTTTCCATATGGAATTTTTCAATAAGATAACAATAATACATAACAAAAAAATATTACTGAAAAATTGTGTAATTTTAAACATGTCGTATTTTTGAAATTTTGAAAAGCGCATTTTCTTATTAAGAAAATATAGATCACTTGGTGATCTAAATGGATGTTGAAACATGCACAACTGTTTCAAAAGAAAAAAATTTCTAAAAGATGCAGAATAAAAACGTTTCCCATATGATGCATACTTTGTGAAGGCCACTTTATGTTTTAAAATTGCATTTTGTAAAATTTTGTTTGCTTATTTGGGTTTGAAAATACTAAATTTGGCAAAATTATGTAAATGATAACAATAATAATTAATACTGGCTGTTTAATATTGACTAGTGATTCATGAAGAGGCAACCAAATATACATACTTATGGTAGTACATTTAAATCCACTAAATTGGGTTTGTACAAAACAAATAAAAAATAATTGTGATCTTCAAATGTTATTATATGAAATACTATTCACAATTTTATATAAGAAATTACACAGTGAATGGTAATTTGTTAAAATTTTTGTTTATAATTAAAAAATAATAAACTGATCAGAAATGGTAAATTAATAATACAGCCCACAACAGAACATTAATAGAATTGTTTTACTTTTAATTTTAAAATAAGTAAACTACAATCACTACTACACCGAGTGAATTATATTATTACTAAATCTGTATTTTATAGCTAAGATTCTTTAAAAAACCTTGTTATAAATATTAAAAACTAACCTTAGTATATTTAAATTCCTATCCAACAATCACTTACATATATGTTGCATTATGTAAAACTAATAATAATATTATTTTAAACTATAATAATATCGACATATTCGGATTGAACACAAAAATGGACTTATTCTTTGTTGGAAAAATACGAAATTCTTATACAAACCTAGTAATTTAAAACGCGCAGAGTTATTACAAACCCCGGTATCGACACATCGTTTCGGAGTAATATCCATTGATTTGTTTGGACCTATTCCAAAAACAGAAAGTAAATTAAGATGTGTTCTTATTATTGAAGACACAACAACTAAATTTAAATAATGCCACTCAAAGTACCTACAGCAGAAGTATGCGCAAATGATTTAATTAACAAAATCTTTTTGCAATATCGAACATCTCGCAGATTAATTAGCGACAATGGATCCCAATTTGTTACATATGTGATACAACAAGTGGCACATCTGTTTGGATTCCAGCATAATCTAATACCCGTTTATCACCCAGAAGCTAATCCAGTAGAAAAAAAAACAGTGACTTAAATACTCAGTTAACTATATTTTATGAAAGAGAACACAAAATGTGGCACAAGTATTTACCGACAATAAGATCTGCAAAGAAAACTATAACAGGATTTACCCCAGCGTTTCTAACGTTCGGAAGAGAAATGAGTACTCCAGAAGATGTGCAGCGTAACATGACTTTAAAGAAATCATAAATAACGAAATGTTTGTACCACAAATTACAGCGCACCTGACTGGCTAACTTTCGCCAGAACGGATAAAAAGAGAAGAGAGGTTTTGTCATACGGACCAGGAGATTTTTTATTAGTAAATACACACGCTAGAAGCAAAGCAGTAAATAGTTACACGTCAAAATTTGCTCGAAAAGAAGATGAGCCATACACAATAAAGCGACTAGTATGTCCAACAACCTTTGAGGTTGCGTCTCCAATGGATCCAACAATTGCACTAAGAACTAGTTAGTGCAAGGGGACTAACTGCATTGAATGAGAACAACACCATTACTAAAACCTGTGAAGCCTATTCGCGGAAGAGTTCAACTTAGAAACAGTAAAAACACTACCCATGACGTCGAAGCACTAAGGGGGAGTATGTAACAGAAAGATTAAACTTCTGCCGGAAATAACAATCGTAAACGTGCACTAATGGGTTGGAGGTGTCTGGACATCAACAGAACAACTCTAATCTCGGTATTTTCCAAAAGTGCATTCCAGGAAGTCACGATTACCTGGATATTTCCCAAATTGTATTTTAGAGGGAGGAAAATTGTATACAATAAAGTTGAAAGAAATATTTTAGTAAGTTAATCATGTCAATGTAACGTCGACTTTTTTTTGTTGAATAAACAAACTACGAAGAACACACTTTATTCGTTTAAATATCCTCATCTTATACAAGCATATTATATTTATACAAAAGTGCAATCTTTATTCATAAATCTATCCCTTTATGAAACATTAATAATGTAATATTACGATTATTAATTTAACATTAACTGTAATTTGAACTAATTAATAAAATATGCAAATGCTGGCAACATTTGCAATCGGAACTACCAGTACAATTTTTATGCAATTAAATTTCTTTTTAACCTGCATTTACCGTATCAAAGTAGACTACCTGTAATTATAAAGTAAATGGTTAAATGCCTTTCAGATAACCATATTTTATTATAAATTAATTACAGTAGAAATGATATTTATATTCATAGGTTTTGGTTCAGTCAAATTTTATACATTCCACACATTATTTTAAGTAGTTCAAGCCAATTAAATTTAACTATTACAAACAAGATGCACGTTTACAAAATAATTAGATTAAGTGTGTGCAAATGGAGTTTTAGTGTATTTTAGTAGAAATATTTTTCAAATATGCCAAGTGAATATGAAAATAACAGTATTTTAAAATTTCGATGCTAAATATGGACTAGTAGAGCTAATAATTATCAGAATTCCTTACTAAAATAATGTAAGAATAAAACTACATTGGTTATAATACTTCACTTAATTGAGAATATTTTATTATCATTTTCGACAAATCTTACACAGCGAAAACTGACAATAAAATTGTGATTCGCAATTCAGTTTCGAACGTCAGTCGATAAATACAGTGGTGAAGAGAAGAACCTGATGAAACGTACTTATCATTTTGTTTTCAATACTGCAACTTTTTTAATGCATCTGCTATATAAAAATGAAATGAATGTCTAACAAAAAGAATACTTATATTTTTTAAGGACACAATGATTATAAAAATCATCACATAATTCTATTGAAATTTTAAAAATGTTACTATTATGGCGATATTCTAAATATTTTAATAAAAAATAAAATTATACAGGACGAGTCTGAGAATTTTTGTCTTTATTTTGGATTTTAGCAAAATAACAATAAATAAACATTTGCTTTGCTTCATAAATTTCAAATTATAAATTTCTATATTGATTAAAACAAAACAAAAATATAATAAGTATAAAAAACATTTTTATTTAAATATTCCTTATTACTTAATATTATTATTATCATTTGTTTTTTAATAGCTAAATGTGTGACCCTCCAAAAAAAGAAAAAGGTAATGTTTTTCTAATAAAAAATAAGTTCTTATTTAAAACATAAAAAGTGATACTAAAATTTTTTTAAAGTATTCAAAGGTATTAGAAATAATAAAACTTGCAATTTTTACAATTTGAAAATAAAATAAAACCTAAAATTAATAATTTATACTTTTTATAATATTTTTTTCATAAAGAATTTAAATTTAACGGTACAAAATAAATTTAAAAATAGGAAATATGGACATCTTTGCGAGTTACAATTTAATTTAATTTCTTGTATATTACTTATGTATAAGTGAATGCAAACCTGAAAGTAAGAAGATTTGATTAAGTGGAAATTTTGAACAAACTTGGTATGAGCATCTATTTTGTGTTTGTTTTGTCAAAATTGCATTTTTATATGTTTCCAGAGTTTTGTCTTACACGATGTAAGAGATTCTATAGCAGTTATTGGTAATTCATTTTTAGCATCTGTTTCCAATATTGCGAATATAACAATATATTGTATAAATAGAATTTCAAAACAATAAATATGAAGAATGGCAACTGTCACGTAAACTTTGCGGGTAGCAAATATCAGAAGCTAATACACGTAGGGCTGTAGTGTCGTAAAAGAATCGGGTTGGTGCAGCCTGCAATAATTGACTGATAGCTTTTTAGTTGACATTCAAGGTTTGTGAGAAACAAAAAATAGAATAAGTAAAAGAAATTGAGCATTATTTCAATGAATACTTTTTCGATTGAAATCCCTATGTGACTTCGTATACAAATCGCATTTGGTGAATAAAGAATTTGTTCTTGTATAACCCCAATTTATAGAATGCACTCACT
Organism: Tachinus sp. AB-2021; assembly: GCA_030264575.1. Lineage (NCBI taxonomy): Eukaryota > Metazoa > Arthropoda > Insecta > Coleoptera > Staphylinidae > Tachinus > Tachinus sp. AB-2021. The sequence continues at coordinate 13,954 of JARJEC010112361.1, forward strand.
ATTCACTATTAGAATTAAGCATTGAGAAAATTAAAAATGCATCTTTTACCATTTTTCTGAAAGTATATATTAGACTTAGCTTAGGTCCAAAAGCAAGGCAAGGCATTGGCTTACAATTTTGGACTGCACCAAGAAAACATATGCACAATAATGCATTTATATTGAATCAAGTAACATTTGAATTTTGAACATTGCAATTTTTACATGTTATAACAGAAGGCGTTCATAGTACGACTATACGTGTACTTAGGTATACCTATTTTATATTGAATAGTGGGACAGGAAAAAGGGCAAAAATACTACAATTATTATTATTATTTTACACGTCAAAGTGAAAGAAAATAAAATTTTTGTATATAGAAACAAAAGCCTTATATAATCTTGCTTCGTATCTAACTACGAACAACCATATCAATGAGCTGGATACACCATTGCAGAAGCTGGGCTCAATAATTAAAACACATGTTAGAAAAATTATTGGAGGAGATTTTAACTGTAAATCAATGCCATGAAACTCAAATAAAGAGGACATCATTCATGTTGGAATGGTTAACAAGTATATAATAGATATTGCATTAACAAGCGCAAATGCACGAAATCAACAAAAGTCCGCACCAAAACATCTACTACAATGTGTCAATTAAATACAACGCCAGACAAAAAGATGAATAGTTGAAACTGAAACAATTGCTGCGTACGGAGAAAAAATAGCAGAAATGACAAACAAAACAGCCCAGCTGAACGATGAGAGCTTTTTGGAAGCAATTAAAAACTAAGTAGGGACGTCTGATAGATCAGATAGATATAAATCATCAAAATCCATTTTTCAAAGAAAGCTTTGTAGTTTTGTGCCCCATATTGGCAATGCCACTGATGGCATTGCCACTCGCACAAATATTTCTAGCTAACGAACTTTACTAAGCTTGTCATTTTTTGTCACTACGAGGTGACCATAGCAACAAGTGTCCTATGGCGCTAATAGATGTTTCATATTAAAAAAGAACTATATTAATCGAAGAAACTAAAAGAGAATCCTGGAAAAACTATGCAGGAAAAAAAACAACAATATTTGAAAAGATCGCTATGAGAAATTCACTAAAAAAAGGCATGGATCGCAAACTGCAACAAAATTTTGCGGAAGAACTTTCATCACAATCATCAAGAGACAAAAACCTGAATATGTCGAAAAGCATGATAAATATAGAGAAACCCTGTTTCTTTACTTGCAAATTTGTTAACAATTAAACAGGAATTTGAACAAAAGTAAGAAATCAATAAATTATGTGGTTAAAAAGAAAAAAAATTGTTATAAAAATATTTTACACGTAAGTACTTACATTGTTAGCTTAAAACTATCTGACATACCAAATGCTATTATAAACGCTTCTACATGTTTGTGTCACTCCTATTCACTATTGCTTTAAATACAAACAAACATGTGCCGCATTGCAAAAGCATCAAACTAAACAAATAGTGTTCATAGACTGTTAAATATCGGTACTAATTTAAAGTTAGTACACATTTGAAGAAATATTGTCTGTGCAAAAACCGAACGCAAAACCATAGTAAAAACTAAGGTTTTCTGATTTTTAGACTATATAACAGAATCTTTTTTAACACTGCTCTAATCTTAGATTATTTAAAACTATAATATTTGTACTTATGACCACTACTTATACTATTTATATACCGTATCATTCTATCACGACATAGTAAGGACATTTGATAATTTACAGTGTAAGATCAGAAATAAAATTAGAACCACTGTTGTGTTTTTTATCATCATTTATTTAATCATATTGTTAGTGCAGTTTCAATTAAACCTCAGCCTTCATCAAACTTTACATAAATACACTTATCAAACGTTAAAGATTGAAGTTCAGTAAAAACGGCAGGCCCATCGTTGTGACTAAATACCATTATTAATAGTAATAATACTGAAAGAGAAATATTTATACTTTAAGATATACATACACATGTATGGCTTTTGTTATATAGTCTTATTAAATTTTAAAAATCATTATTAAACGAGCAGCACAAACGGAGCAACTTTGCCAATTAGGACATTGAGTTTGTTCCGCTACGAAGAACATCTAAGCTATTGGGGGACTGTGAATACGAGTTTGGTAGGTAATATGTATTCAATCATCTAAAGATATAGTTTGCTTGGCTGATAATGATAATGCTTTGATGTATCAATTCAAAGTAACCTTAAAATATATTGTGTTGTAGGGATTATACTTATGTTGTTAAATTAATTTTAAAGTGCCACGCAGAGAAAACTTTTTTACGCAAATTTATACTTATTTTAAAAATTATCAACACAACATAAAACATTGGGTAGGTATGTGTAACGTATTTAGGAAGATATTGTGCTTATTATAAAAATGTAGAAAACGTGGAGGAGCATGCAATACAAACTGACCATTCTATGGATAATCGGTCACTTACCCTTTCTCTGCTTCCTTTTTTCTGCATGCGAATAAATATGATACATCAATCAGATATAATTATATCTACAAATCTACATTTTATAGGTACATTACTGTGAATTTTCAACGATAAATACATATAACTGTATTTTATACAATACTCATAAACATAACCGAATATTATTAAGTATTTGCAGTATATTTTCATTAAAATACGAAATCAAATGCAAATAAATAACTATAATGTTAACAATTATACACATTTTGTTTATTATTCAGTGCAGGTATGTAAACACGTTTCTACAATTTTCGTACTATTTGCTATATGTATAACTAATAATAGTTATTTAGGATGCAAGTAAGTGAATATAAGTTTCTTTGCACAAATTGTGAGTTTAAGGCTATCGCTCATTCCTCAAACTCGCAATTCGTGCAAAACATACTATTCACAGTAGTGATAGTGTCAAACAATATTTTATCTACAGAGAGAAAAAATAATGTTTTCTCTCAACATTAATATTATTTATTATTATATTTATATTAACCTATTTTGAGAACTGCTACCGTATTTGCAGCAAACACCGTTAAATTCAGTAAATCAGCAATCAGTATACATATAATACCAAACATAATATTTTGCTCGAGAAAATATTTTAGTACAAAATTGTATATGATTATCACCAAAATTGTGATACTACCTTGGCTACTAGTAAAATAGTTTAACAATGAAGATCCAAATTGATTAAAATTGGTTATTTACGCACGATTTCAATAATGTAACAATCGCATATTGATTAAAAATGTATACTTTTTCGATAGTAAGTAGCCAAATAAAAGATATAAAACAAACATAGAAGACAATGCAAAAATAAATTAATGTTTATTTTATGACCGGTGGTTGTTACTAATAATAATATAAGTAGACGGTTGAGAAACTGTAACTTCTATTAATCTATTGTATAAAGTTTGCTAAAGCACGTGAAATTTATGTACATTAAACGAAGTAACTGTGTTACAATAATACATAAAATTATAAAATTGCGTGCCACATTTAATTATTTTTATTAACCGTATTAAATTGCCTCGTATAATTTGTTTTATTGCGTGAATATTTTACTAGTTACAATTGATAGGTCATCTTTATTAAAACAACTTAGTTTTAGTTATAAAATTTATGTGTACAGGTAGTTACAATTATTTTTGTTAGTCATAGCATATGCCTTGCAATATTTAAACAAACGTTTTTAAATAAAGTTTCTTATGCACGGTTTGCATTGTTTTTGATATATAATTTTGCAATTTTAAGTTAAGATGGAAGTGAAGTCGTAGGGTTCTGCTTTTGTACAAAGGGAGCGCATATTTTTCATTAGAGAAATTACCGCCCAGGAATAATAGGCAACCAAATATGCAGTTGTGGTAATACATAAAATTAAAATCCGCTTGGGTTTTTTTCACAAACAAAAAATAATTGTTATTTGCAAATATTTATTATAAAACATGTGCATTAGGTAAAACTTCTAAATTTAACCAAACATTTTCGTCCGAACCAATGGACTATAGCGCTGAAGGTACGAGAGACACTTTAATTCTGAAACTCACAACTCAGACTTTTAAACAGAAATAGCTTATCCAGTAGTGTCGCGCCTTTGAAATTGTATTAAAAAAATTATATCGATTTTGTTCTCACCTTAACCCATTTACTCAAGGTGAAATGAATATAATCATAGAATAAAACTTTTAAAACCTTACAACATTTTTCTGAGAACTATTTAAATATTTGACCAATATGATTCAGAGTGCCGCCTTAATTCTTGTTACTAGAAAGTAATAATATATGTCTATCACATTGTATAATAAAGTTCTAGAAGAAAAGAATTTGATACTAAATTTAGTTTTCAAAGATATTTATTTAAAAACGAAACAATATAAAATTTCAACAAAGATTAAATTAAATAATGTGAACCTTTTGTCCCTGCACCGATTTAACATTTAACAATATTATATATTATTATTATTATATTCAACACCATGGATTAAATTTTTTGTTACTTTTAACTTTACACAAGCTTCAGAATATTCAGTTGTTAATCGACTTTTTTGTCGACTTGTTCACAGAGATATGTGGAACCAAAATCAGAAAGCAATTTTCTTTAAACAATTAAATCTTTTTGATAATAACATCCATCAATCGATTATAGCAATCGATTTTTTTAGGATCATTTTCCAGATTTTTTCGTTATTCCATAAATACTGCTGTCAATAAATTTGAAGATGTCAGTTGGATAAGTTCCATTTCAAAATTATCCATTCAAAAATTGAAAAATCAAATGGGATTATAAATTAAATGAGAAACAAAAATATACGCATATAAGCTTCAAAGTTTTTGCATCTTTTGTTAAATTTTTAAGTTAAAAGTTTAGTTCATTGAGATGTTTATTTATATCAGTCAGAAACATTAATTTACATAACCATTCTTTATTGTACAATTCAGGAAAATGTTTTTAAAAAAAACTTGAATGTGTTCCAAACATGTCAAAAAATTATTAATTAACACTGAATTAATATTAATTCAGTGTTAAATACCTTCAGCTGTCAAGCACTCCATGCTGTTCATCTTTTGCAGCGTCCAATATGGCCCGCAATCGTGTTTAACATAGTCTATGCGAGTACTAAAAACCTAAAACCTCACAACTGACACCTAGTTTCGTAAAGAACAAATGCCTGTGTGCTACGTACATGCGTCGCTGATAAGGGACCGAATCATTATTGCAAAAGATGGGTTGGCTTACTTTTAATTGACTCATATCTTGATTAGTTTAATCTCTGAACTTTTCAGCATTTTTCATAAATACTTCCAATATATTCCCCTGTAAAGTGTTTGCCTTAGACAGCTATGCAATGAGCAATTATGAAACTGCATTTTGTCGCTTTAGGCTTTCTTTTCTTTCAAGCGCCATTGAACTTCACCGCGTGCCAAAGCTGGCACGCGTGCCATAGATCCTAAATTCAGCTACTGAACTGTAAAGCGTGATAAACACACCAGCAAATGCTATCTTTCTAAGACCAACTGATCCCACAAGAAATTTATGATGTAGTTAATAGAACAAAAACAAAACACAGTAAAAAAACATTCTCTCACAACAGATCAGTGCTTGTCTCGCTGAGCTAAAAATTGCAAAAGTTGTACTAGTGCATAAAGATCTTGATAATGCTAACAACTACAAGCCAATATCAGTCTTACCTGTTTTGTCAAAAATATTCGAATAAATAATAAACACTACACTAGTCAAATATTTAAATGCAAATAACATTTTAGTAAATTCTCAGCATGGGTTCCGTACAAACAAATCGACAGTTACTGCAATGGCCAAAATCATACAGTCTGCAATAGAGTAATTAAACAATAAAGATGGAATGCAAACAAGCTTATTTGATTAGCACTAAGCATTTGATTGTATGTCATATAACATCTTATTAAATAAACAGGAACACTGTCATATCAAAGGAACTGCCTTAAAACTATTCGAATCAAACAACCGAAAACAAAGTATCTTCTGGAATTTAAAAAAAATACATCTCAGCTACCTAACTATCATGATGTTCCCCAAGGATCGATATTTAGCCAATTGTTGCTTGTTATTTATATCAATGATTTGCTGGTAAGTTAAAAATTTAAATCGGCTCATTCACAAATCCAACAAACATTAATGTTGCAGACTTATGATTTCAGGCAAATAATTTGAAATTAAATAAGGAAAAAATCATATTTAACAACAACGGTGATACAACTGCTCAATCTTTAGGAATAACTATACAGGGTAATATTAAATGGAATTAACATATTAATAGCATCACACCCGAGTTTTCTAAACCTACATGCTAGCCGCAAAATATCAGAAAATATATCCCCAGAAGCAGCTCAAACAGCATATTTTGCAAATTTTCACAGCTCTGCCCAATATGGAATACTGTTTTGAAAAACATCAA
>JARJEC010112414.1:0-12866 GCA_030264575.1 Tachinus sp. AB-2021
TGTACTGTGTATTTATTTTAAAGCAGGTTTTCCGGAAGAAATCTAACAAATCAATACTGTGACATTGGTGCTTTGGTTGATTTAGATTTAATTGATTCGGATACAACTATTTCAGAAGGATAAAAGTCTGTTATGATCACGTAACTACAAAGTTATTTCAAAAGGGGGCGTTATGCAGCTTTATTATATGAATATAGAAAGCCCTATCGGGAATATTATTGCAGGGGCCACGGAGCAGGGTGTGTGCTTTTTGGATTTTTATGATGATATTATGACGCATAAGGTAAAATTAAAAAAAAATCTTGATCGGTTTGTACCGGATATTATTGAAGGAGATAATCCGATTCTGTTGAAGCTGGCTGAGGAACTGGATCATTATTTTCAGCGTCAGTTGAAACAGTTTACGGTTCCGCTCTATATCGTTGGCACAGATTTCCAAAAACGTGTCTGGGAGGAGTTATTGACGATCCCCTATGGTCAGACTCGTACTTATAAAGAGCAGTCTGTGGCACTTGGGGATGTCAAGGCGATTCGTGCGGTTGCAAATGCCAATGGTAAAAATAAGATTTCTATCCTTATCCCCTGCCATCGTGTCATTGGTTCTGATGGTTCTCTTACCGGTTATGCAGGTGGATTAGAACGCAAGCAGTTTTTATTGGGACTGGAAAGCGGGCAATCAGATTTATTGTGAATCTTTTAAGGCTGTTGTGATCAAATGGACATTATGTTTAAAAAGACTGATGTACGTATCTCCTTCTCCTTTTTGATCAGTTAAAGCATCGGAGAGCAGGGCACCGCCATGTTTCAGATTATAGTCCTGAATGAGTGTATCCAGAAACCGGTTTTTTTCCAGAGTTTCAGAAAAAATAACATGGATTTGGTACTGCCGAATAATATTCTTAAGGACTGCAATATCTTTGGCAGAAGGCTCATTAGTGTAATCTGTGGTCAGAACAGGAATAAAGTTTAGTGGATAACGCGCAGTAAAATACTGGAAACTGTTATGAATAATCAGCGCATTATTGGATTCTGCTTTTAACTGCGTTAACTGTGTTTTAATCCATTCATCCAGTTGCAGTAATTCATTCTGATAGTGACTGAAATTTTGCTCATAGCTTGTCTGATGCGCAGGGTCAATGGCCACCAGTGCATTCTTGATATTTTCGGCAATGATGATTCCATTGAGCGGATTCTGCCAGATATGGGGGTCGTAGCCATCAGAGTGGTGCGCATGGCCATGATGCGTTTCCTCTTCTTTGACGGTGAGCGGGGCGATATGATCAGAAGCGGTCACGAGCACACCTTTAAATCCTGATGCTTCAATAGCCCGGTGTAACCAGCCTTCAAACATCAGCCCATTGACAATAAAAATATCAGCCTGGCTTAATTTTTTTATGTCGGCAGGGGTAGGTTCATAGCCGTGTGCATTCTGATTGCTTTTGATTATTGAGGAGACACGAATATGGTCTTTGCCAATATTTTTACTAATATCTTCTAAAATGGAAAAACTGGTAACAACCTGAATTTCTTGTGCGTGGAGTAAGGGGTGAAAAAGAAACATGAGTATAAGAAGACGCTGGATCATAAGAATACTGGTTATCCTCAGAAATGTAGGTAAAATAAACGACTTGATTATATCAGCAAACAATGATGCGTGGAAAAGCATCAAACGGTGATTTATTGATCATGCTTGTGAGTAAGGGGAGAAAATGAACTATTTTGAAGTACAGCATAGGTTAAATCAGCAAACCCGCTATCTTTATTTTTTATTTCTGATGATGATTGGTGTGGCGTTATTTGTTGTGAACTATTTCGTTTCCTCTTATGAAGTTTTCATTAATGCCGGAAATCAAATCCGTTTTGTTAAATTAGCGCATTTTCAATGGTACACAACGCTGTCTGCAGGGGCTTCTGGTCTTATTCTGCTGATCATTATTATTAACTATATAAATACACGGATTAATCTGTCCAGTGGTTTTGTGGTGGCTCAGAATTTGGGGGGCGTTGAAGTTACCGGGAATCACCAGTCCCCGTATTATCGGGTTCTCAATCAGGTGGTCAATGAAATGGCGATTGCCGCAGGTATTCCGGCGCCGCGCGTTTTTGTACTGGATGGTCAGACAGAAATTAATGCTTTTGCTGCGGGATTTTCTGCCAAGGATTCTGTTATTGCTGTAACTGAAGGGGCGTTACATGTGCTGACCCGTTCAGAATTACAGGCATTGGTTGCTCATGAAATGAGTCATGTGGTTAATCAGGATATGCGCTTGAATATGCATTTGATTGCTGTTTTAGCGGGATTTATGAGTATTACTTCATTAGGTTTTCTGATGATACGCTCCGTGCGGTTTTCATCAGTTTCTTCAGAAAAAAAAGACGCACGTATCCTTCTGGTTTATATTGCCCTTGGTTGCGCCTTGGTTGTTGGTGGATATTTTCTTTATATTCTGGGACGGATGATTCAATCATGGATTTCAGTAAAACGGGAATATTATGCGGATAGTCATGCGGTCAGCAGTCTTCGTGATGCGCGTCCTATGATGCGTCTTCTATTAAAATTATCACAAAAGATCAAGAGTGATCCTGAAGAAATCAGACTGTCTGCATTAAATGTGCCTGAATATCAGCATTTTCTATTTAGCTCAGTTCGTTACTTTTCTTTCTTTAAGACACATCCGCCGCTGAAAAACAGAATTGTCGCTATTCGGAATATGATGTCTGACGTACAGGCAAATACGCCTTTATCAGAGTTGACGATCAGTGAACAGGTGCGCAGCGAGATGACTGTATCTACAGCTGTTGAACCGGGAACGCGTGTTGCGATGTCAGAATCAGATCCTTCTTCCGGCCAATGGATGTCACCAGGCACTATGCTGTTAGCCCCGATGCAGGAGATGCAGGCAGTCGAGACACCGATAGAGGCCAGATCTTTGGAAACAGCCACTGCAGTATTAGCAGGTATTTCTGTTGAGTTACAAAGATATATCAATGATAAGGATAAACTTGAGATCATTTATTATGCTTTTTTTCTGGATAGCAACGAAGGTATTCGAAATGTGCAACGCATGATCTTTAATGACCGATTTTATAAGGAAATAATAGATGTCCGCGCTTTGATTGATCAGGCAGATATTCGGTATGTTTATATCATTGCAGAGTTGACCTATCCTTTATTTCATCAGCTGACCTATGCGGAACGCCATCAGGTGCTCAGCACAATCAGACAGATGATGATAAAGGCTCAGACAACGATTCAGCAGCACTGCCTCTATTACAGTCTTAATAAGCTTATTGGTCATAGCGCTAACAAACGCGTTGATCTCTTACGTAAACGACCAAATTGTACTTTTCATCATGCAGGTGTTCTGGAGCATATCTATTTTATTCTTTCAGTGATAGCCCAGAAGGCAAGCCATTATGACGATCCAAAACTCAGGGCAGAACATTTCAGGGAAGCAATGATAACGCTTTATCCAAAGGCAACTCGAAGCATGCTACAACTGGAAGAGAATGATTCTCAATGGGCGGCAAAGTTTAATGAAGCATTAAGTGCAATCGATCAGCTGGATGCAGTTTCTAAAACTCGTTTGATGAATACGTTGCTGATTTTTATAAATCTGGATAACAGGGTGACCACATCTGAATATGAGCTGATTCGTTTTATCAGCTTGTGTATTGAATATCCTTTGCCTCTGGAATTGCCGTTGAGCTAAAATTGATTAAAAATTAGACAGATGATGATTGTTCATGGGGTAAGCTATTGAAAATATTAAAAGCTATGATTTATATATATATCTCAAAACAAATATGCGTTATTATTCCTGTTTATTAATTGAAATTAATTCTCTGTTAATAATTCTAACTGATGAGGCATAGTGCTGAATGTATATTAGGGGTGATATAGCAGAGATACTAACGTGTAATCGCTGATTCTTATGGTTCTGGATATAGAATCAGTGAGTTATTTTTGTGTTTATAGTGATTTGCTGAGATGTGGTGGTTATTTTAAATTTACGATCATAAATCATATATCAAATGAATTAATAAACATATTTTGATAAATTAATCAATAGTAGTAAAAAAATACAGCATAATAGAGGTAAAAGCAGGCATGCGGCAAATATTGTTTGATAATGGTTTTCATCGTGTTTTGATGTTTTCTGATTTAGTTGAAGAAGGGAGCGCAGGAACTGCGGCAGTTCAAGCCAATCAATTTCTGATCATTCATGGTGATTCCGGTATATTGCTAGATCCCGGTGGTGCAATGACTTATCATCAGCTTTATATGGAAATCAGCCATTATTTCTCACCTAAAAAATTATCTGCAATCTTTGCTTCTCATCAGGATCCGGATATTGTTGCGTCCTTGTCTCGCTGGTTAAGCTTTTCTGAAACCAAGTTGATTATTTCTGAGTTGTGGACCCGTTTTGTTCCGCATTTCTGCCCTGAGGGCAGAACCACAGATCGCTTGATCCCTTTGCCAGATGAAGGCGCTTGGATTGATATTGATGGCGCTGACTATGGTTTTATTCCCGCACATTTTTTGCATAGTGAAGGAAATTTTCAGCTATATGATCCTGTCAGCCGATTTCTGTTCAGTGGAGACCTGGGCGTTTCGATCGTTTCTTCTGAGCAGGCATTCCAACCGGTAACCAATTTTACGGAACATATTCAGTTGATGGAGGGATTTCACCAGCGGTATATGATTTCTAATAAAGCCTGTCGGTTATGGTCAAATATGATTCGAGAATTGGATATCGCCGCAATTTTACCTCAACATGGCAGCCCAATGTTAGGTGAACAGATTGTAGGTGATTTCGTTGATTGGGTAGAAAATCTTGAATGCGGGGTGGATCTTATTTCACAGGAAACCTATCGTATTCCAACTAAGCGTTATAATATGTATCTGATGGACACGATCTGATACTCAGTGATCCTGATAGAATATATTTTAAAGTTGCGTGCCCCCTTATATGTATGAAAATTATTATTGATTATACAAGCCAGCTGGAAGATCATTATGAAGCGGATCTATACTTTCGTAAACTTGGTGATGCCGGTGCAACGGATAAGATAACGGCTGTTTTTTTATGTATTTTTACATGCATTGCCTTATTTTTAAAGGCTTATTTTATTGCTGCTGTAGCGATAGGTGCGGGTGTTTTTTTTTGGCGGGGTGGTCATAAACGTTTTATAGTGCAAAGAGCATTTAATAAACATTTACGTGATGCCGGGCCGGAACGGCTGATATTTACAGAAGAGAAGATCGTTTATGTACGGTCTGGTCAACAGCATGAGATTGACTGGTCGTCCTATCAATATTTTTTTAAAACACCCAATACTGTAGTGCTGGTATATGCGTCCTTTCAACACTATGCCGTAATTCCCAAACGTTGTTTGCATACAACGGAAGAATTAAGTGCGCTACTGGATTTATTTAAGCGTAAACTTATGCCCTTAACCAACACACAGGATGTACACGCCTGACTTATGAATATGATCAAAGTTAATTATACCTCGACCCTTAAAGACTATTGGGAAGCGCAGCATTATTTCAGGAGAAACCGCGGGAAAAAAAGATGGGTGATAGAACGTTTTGTCGATGTTGCCGTGATCGTTTTTGGAATGTTTATGATCATCAGTAAAATGCAGATTCAGCTTGGTTTACTGTTTGTTTTTTTTGGCTTATGTTTTTTATTTGAGTTCGGTGAAAAATCAGTTATTCTTTTGAATTATTATCGACTAGGTAAGAAAAAAGGTGTAGAAACAATGATCTTTTCTGAACAGGGCATTAACTATCAGATTGCTTCCATCAATTCTCAGCTTGAATGGGATTTATTTTCCGGTTATATGGAAACGCCCAATACTTTTCTTTTAATATATAAACGTATTAAAAACCGCTATGCGGTGATGCCCAAAAAAAATCTGGATAAGGCAGATCAGGAAGCGCTGATCAAACTATTTGAGGAACAAATCAATAAACCGACAGATGTTGAAATCTGATGGTGTTCTAAATAAAAAGCCCTGAAGAATTCAGGGCTTTTTATTTAAAAATTAAACGACATTGAGTTGGGCCATCATTCCCAGGGTTTCATGCTCCAGAATATGACAGTGAAACATGCGCAGTCCTTTATGTTTCTGGACTACATGCAGTTTGATTTTTTCATAGGGCCTAAGATTTATGGTATCTTTTAAGCCTGTAATATCCGGTTTATTTTTCATATCCTGGTATTCATGTTCCACGACCAGAAACTGGGTTCCATGCAGATGAAAATTGTGGTCCATATGCGTGTTGTTATAAATCACCCATTCTTCAACCTCATTGCTGTTGGAAACAAGATCGATTCGCTCCATGTCATGTACTTTGCCATTCACCAGAAATATCAACTGTTGATCATTCATGATTTCAGTATATTCAATGTATTTTTGCGCTTTTGCTACCCCAAATTGAGGGAGAGGGCGCAGGATTTCCGGTAATGACGGAATATGGGTGGCAGTCATAGTGATCTCTGCCAGGATTTGATCGGTTTCAGGTGACACAACGCCCATTTTGCTGCGATCATAAGCTTTAGCCAGCAAAGGTTCAATCCCTGTTGTTTGTGGAACAATAATAAGTTCAGCGCGTTCTCCCGGCGTCAGCATCAGTGTTTTAATCGAAACAGGTTTTTCGATAAAACCGCCGTCGGTTGCAATCAGAAAAATTTTAGCCTGAGCTAATGATAGATCCAGATATTTGGCTGAACAGGCATTCCATAGCCTGATCCGGGTGGGTGCTGTCAGGGAAATACGTGGTTTCAGCGCACCGTTTATCAGCGTAAACTGACCTTCACGACCATTCATCCAATCATTCATCGAGTTTTCGGCAATCGTACCATCTGCATTGAGTTTCAGATCGGAAAAAAGCCAATTTTGTTGCACCAGTGATGTAAAAGGATCGGTGTTACTTTTAACAATGAATGTACCGGCTAAACCTCGATAAGCTTGTTCTGCGACCGTATTATGACCATGAGGATGATACCAGTAAGTGCCTGCTGACCCTTCCGGAAGGATAAATCGATAAATCCGTTGTTCACCAGGTTTGACTTCATCCTGTGGATTACCATCTTCAGAAGGCGGAACAGGCAGCCCATGCCAATGAATTGTCGTGGCTTCCGGAAGATCGTTGATCAAGGTAATTTCTACAGTATCTCCTTCGTACACTTCAATCATAGGGCCAGGAATACTCTGATTGTATGTCCAGAAATCTGTAGGCATCCCCTTGATCCATTCAATACGGCTGGGTTTGGCATGCAAAGTCGCTTTAAACTGGCCGGGCATATTGCTTTTATTCACCAGCAGAGGCAGGTTTGGTAACGCCTGACGGGTAGTGGCATGGGTAACAGATAAAAGATTTTTATCAGCTTCAGAAAGCTTAAGCAGATCAGTTGCCGACAGACGGCGATTTCCAAGTGTATAGTGTTCTAAAGACATCATGGCTGCATTCGGGTTTGAACTGTGATGATTCATTGCCGCCATATCTGGTGCTGAAGTACTATTATGGTGATGGCTATTTTGCTGTTCTCCAGCTCTGATGCCCAATGTTGATGATACGAGTGCACCAATGGCAGTAGCCGTTTTTTTAAGAAAGGTTCGACGTTTCATTTAAATGCTCCTTATCATTCCTGATTGAATATAGTAGTGACTTCGCCCGAATGCTCAATGGTCATAATTGTCAGGCTACCTGGAATTGGCTGGCCCATGCCTGGTGCACTGGCAGGCATACCAGGCAGTGTGATTCCTTTGATATCCGGCTGCTCATCCCAAAGCTTTATTATAGAATCAACCGGAACATGCCCTTCAATAACATACTGATCAAATTTTATTGTATGGCAACTTGGTGCATTGCTGGTTCCCAGTTCAGTTTTAACAAGGTCCATCCGGTTTTTAGTAATGCTTTCAACATTAAGCCCCTCGTCTGTCAAATATTGTGCATAGACATCACAGCACCCACAATAGGGATCTTTATAAAGCGTCATGGATGGAAGATCATTTAAAGAGGATGCATTTTCCGGTGTAGCCTCTGTAAGTTGTGCATAGAGCGGTGTGGATAGAAAAATAATAAAATAAAAAATTTGTTGGATCATAAATTTCATGTATATCTCCAGATCAGATCCTGAAAAAAATTGTTTTTGTAAAAACATCGGATATTGCAGATAACAGACAGGGCAATAGGTTTAGCGTACACGTACATTCAAAACCATCCTGGCTATTTTCTGGTGTTTATATCATGATCGGAGGACGTACTTCGGGTGGGATATTCAGCGAGGACCACAGGAAAATATCAGGGCTGACGGTGGGTTGTTGTCGTGTTACAAACAACATAAAACCTCGATCTGAAGGAATAGAAACGCAAAGAAGGCACAGCATCCCTGCTGTTGTACACCCCTGAATACATTCATGGCCTGAAACATTATGATGTGGATCAGGTTCATTGCTGAGTATGCTGGAGTGATCTGGCATCAGACTGGGGCCGGATAGTGAACGAACAGCTGCAACACTTATTATCAGACAGATAAAGAGCGCAAGAACACAATAAATTAAGGTGTTTTTAAATCGGCAGCTATTCATGAAGCGGATGTTATCGTATTTCTGCCGGGAAAACAAAGTCTATTTTCACCGTATTGTTAAACATAATTTATATACTGGTCGGTTAAAGCGTATTAAGGATTCTGTACTAAATTTTTTAGTACGACTGAAAAACAGTCCGAATTTATTTTATGGATGAAATGGAAAGGACACGGATATGTTTGATTCTAAGGAATTATTGGACCAGCTGATTAAAGTTGGTAGCAACATGCTGCAGCATGCAGAGCATAAAGAACCGGAAAAAACAGAGCAAAACACCGAGGCCGGCGGGGTTAATATGAATAATCTTGATCCTGTTTTAAAAGGGCTTTTGACTGGCATAGGTGGAGGAATGCTTGGCAGTATGCTTTCAGGCAAGAGTAATGCACTGACAAAACTAGGCGGAAGTGCTGCTCTGGCAACACTGGCCTATCGTGCATACCACAATTACATGATGAACAACGGCAAATCAGGGGGATTGGTTGATACGATAAAGGGAATGATGAATCAGGATAAGATTGCTGAATCACAATCATTTGAAGTACCCAAAGAGGCAACCATTACTTCGGTAGATAATGCTAAAGCTGTATTGATTGCAATCATTAATGTAGCCAAGGCAGACAATGTGTTTACAGAGACAGAACGAGAGGGGATTGCCAAAGCAGTAGAAAAATTCTCCAGTGATCCGACCACAATCGCCTGGGTAAAGGAAGAGTTGGCTAAACCGATTAATGTGAATGAATTAGCAGAAATGGCTGGAACACCTCAGGTTGCTGTGGAAATATATCTGGCAAGTTTAGCTGCTTGCCGTTCGCCTAATGAAAAAGAACAGGCATATCTGGAAGATCTGCGTAAGGCCCTGCACATAGATTCCGAGCTTAAGGATTCAATTGAGCAGCAGTTGTTTTCGTGATCTGAAAATTAGCAATCGACGATAGTGAATTTTCACTGTCATTGTTTTTGATACCCTGCATTTCTGTAGGGTTTTTTTTATCTCGATCGTCGTATTTTATTTCAAGATTCAGGTTTTACTATTGTGATATCGCAAAATTTAAAGAAGTTGTTATCTATTTGGAGGAAACCAGTGTATAATCAGCCCAGAACTAAAGACACAGAAACATAATAGATTGGTTTATAATTAAAAACATAAGGTTAAGATTTTTTTAGTCGGTTATTTATAAGATGGTTATCCCATTATGAAAAAATATCTTCAGGTTGCAGTATTTTCATTGGCTTCATTGGCTATCAGTTATAGTCAGAGTAGCTCACTGGAAAAAGACTTTAATTTTCTGCAGGATTGCACACAGATTAATGACGTTATCGGCTATGACAGTTATGCCGGTAAAATTATTAATAGTCCCTATTTTTCAGAACACAGCTATCAGCCATGTGCATTAGCGCGGTTTGATCACCCGACCTATAAAGTATTTTGTATTCAGGAAACCTTTTATAATTTGCCCGTTAGTAAAATGCTCCTAACTATTGATTCAGATACCTTGATGTTTTATGGCTTATTAATCGATAAATCGGTCACAGAAGCGTATGCAGCCTTAAAAGATCATATTGCAGTTTCAATATTTGATCCTCAGAAAAATAATACTTACCCTCAGGGTGTTGCGCTCCTGCATAAAGAATCTGAAAATGAAACAATGCTTTTTTGCAGAGTGCCTGAGCTTACCTGGGATGAAAAATAATCGCACCGTTTGTTCATAGGTAATACATTTTAAGTAAAATGTGTTGTACATTGACTTTTTGTGCATTTAAATACATAGGAATATAAATATGAAACGACATATGATTGCGGTTTCACTTCTGGTGATTTCTACAGGTAATGCAGCAGATTTTTCAAGTCAATGCAAAACAATCTCATCTCAGCTAGCAAGGAATGAGTGTGCAGCTCAGGAATATAATGAATTCGATAAAGCACTTAATGTACTTTATAGCCAGTTACAAAAACAAATAACCACGGAAGCAGACAAAAAAGAATTAAAGAAAGCACAGCTTGCCTGGATTACTTATAAAGAGCTGGATTGCGCGCAGGTTGGCGCGCGGTATTTCGAAGGTAGTTTATACAATTATATTGTAAATACCTGTTATTCAGAAAAAACAGAAATACGCATTAAAGAGCTCAAACGATTAATAAATTTAAGAGATGAAATGTAATTTTTTTTAATTTAGAGGTAAATAACAATGGCTGGAGACCGATTTGCAGGTGGCGATCACCTGACGCTTGAAAAAGATGGGTTACGATATACTTTGCATCATGCCATGATGCGTAATGAACTCGCAGGAGGTTATAAAGCATTTGAAATATCTAATGCTGGGAAAG
The DNA here is from genome assembly GCA_030264575.1 of Tachinus sp. AB-2021. Taxonomy (NCBI): domain Eukaryota; kingdom Metazoa; phylum Arthropoda; class Insecta; order Coleoptera; family Staphylinidae; genus Tachinus; species Tachinus sp. AB-2021. The sequence goes on from JARJEC010112414.1 coordinate 10,934, forward strand.
CAAAAAGCGGTCCTAGTTTTGGCGCTATGCAATATGACCTGGGAAGTAATAGTCATGCCCGAAAGCTGTTTGAGGATATTGCCCGTACTGCAGTAAATAGTCGCGGGGAACGAATCATCAGCGATGCGCAGCTTAATGACATTAAGTCTCATTTATATAAACCTTTTTCTTCAATGACTGCAGAAGATAAGCAGAATTATAATGCCTTAAAGCCACTTATGGACAGTGCATTAAGTGCAGATCAGGGGAAAAAAGTTCTTTATGATGATTATATTAATGCTCTGGATAAAAAAATTGATCAGGTAAAAGCAATTATTGCCGGTGTCAGTCATGCAGGAAATAGAAAGTTTCTGGAGAATGATCTTGCCTCACAAACCATTATTGCCGATACCCTTAATCAATACGGCAGTTTTGGGCCTCAGTCACAGGCATTTATTAATGGAGAAACCTCCCGAGGCGTCCGTATGAGCGGAGATGTAATGACTGCTGCTGATTTACTGACGTATAAGATGACGTTTCAATATGCAACGGAAAACCCTGAAGATGTCAAGAGAAGACATAATACAGTCGTTGAGATTGCCGGGAATGCGAAGCATGATATCAATACGTCAACTCATGGAACGCCCTCCGTTCGTCCTGATCAGACAGCGGATGAGTCTGGATTTAAACCAAACAGTACTTATGTTCCTGCAGGAGGATTACGGGTTTCCAGCGATTATGGTACCAGAAATGATCCTTTTGGATCAGGGGCAACCGTCAATCATAAAGGCGCAGATTTTGCCAGAGCAGGTGCTGCCAGTATTGACGGGCTCCCTATTGTGCCTGCTGCAGATGGAAAGGTTGCGGCCGCTTATCAAAGTTCCAGTTTTGGTAATGTGGTTGTGCTGGAACATGAAGATGCCGATGGTAAACCGGTATACACGCTTTATGCGCATTTGAAAGAACTGCCATTTCCTGAAATTCTTCATGGGAAAACTCCAGATGGAAAGGAAATTCATGTACGTGCTGACGAACCGTTTGCCCGGATCGGTAATACAGGAAGAAGCACAGGACCTCATCTCCACTTTCAGGTATTAACCGGATTGGGTAAGGGGGTCGATTATTGGACTGCGGTTAAGGGACGGGATGTAAATCCGCTGACTTATGATATGAGCCAGTTGCGTGATCCTGATCCGGCTTATCATCGCAGTCAGGAAACCAACGTCGAAGATGTGCAGATTCAGAAGATGGGCCAGTTAGCCACATTGGAAGGACAGTATAATGCGGCAACAGATGCAACTACAAAAGAGAAACTGGGAAATGAGATAAATTCATTACGCAGTGAGCTTGCTGAGCTTGAAATTAATCGTCAGCAAGGATTGGATCAGAAGAAAGATGAGCTGCAACAATCTAAAGAGGCATTGGCTCAAGCACAGGGAACGCGGGAAACTGAGAAAAATCTCCTGTCTGAATTGAAAACCGCTACTGTGAAAGGTGAGCCGTCTGTCGCTGAGGTAATCTCCAGTCACACTAATGCAGATGGAAGTCCGAAAGCAAATCCTCTGTCTGCAGCAGAACAGGCATTGCTAAGTAAAGGAACCCTGAATCTTGGTAATGATGAGACAGGAACGCGTACAGATCTGATAGCGCTTCAAACAGTACTGAAAGAGCAAGGGCTTTATGATAAAACCATTGATGGTAAATGGGGTGAGGGGACAGAAAAAGCTTTGGCAGCAGCCACCGGGATGAGTATTGATGAAATCAAAGCAATGACTCAGGCCGGAAAGGAATTAAGTGGTACCCAGCTTACCGAATTTAAGGAAAAATACCTTGAAGCAAGAATAAATGGTATTGATAAATCAATGACTGAAATTACAGCGCAGACTGCTGAAATTGAAGCACAGCTGAAAGAACTTGATGCCAGCCGCCCTGATTTATATCAACAGGCTATTGA
>JARJEC010112484.1:0-18168 GCA_030264575.1 Tachinus sp. AB-2021
AAGATGTATGTTAATTAGAAACTTGTGTATAACATGTGAAGGATTTTGTTTTTGGTGGTTTCTGAACATAAATCGTTTGATAGCAGAGGTTAACAGCCTGGGAAGATCGATTGTCGACTGTCTCTATTTCTGTCACTGGCTAAGTTGCGCGTTTTACATAGTTATTGGGTATTTTGGAGTATTTTTAAGAGAGATAACAACACTTCTCATCACTGTCTTCGTAATGGGAATTAGTGTCTGTGGGAATGATTGACGAGCAGCTACTGATCGACGACGCCACCGAAGACACTATTGACGCCAGACTAGCAAGAGCTCACATGTGCACGAGTACTGCATGCTATAAAATATATTGAGAAAGTTGTTTACACCTGTTTCAAAGTCCAGTGAACCACTTTATCACCACAAATATTTTTCAGCCATGCAAGTATCTAACGAGCCAACGAGTGATTTGTTAGTTCACAGATTCCTCGCCTGTGTACGCGCCATTTATAACATTAACTGGAATATTTAGAGCATCGCGACGCTCAATAAACCGCATATCTTTAATAGGTTCCTTCGAATACCAACTCGTAGCCAAGTGTTCTCGACCTAAAATACAAACTAAGCAAAAAGAACCTGCGGGAATGCTCTGGCATATAATCTAATTTCGCCATTAAATAAAATTCCCGAAAATTACGTGTCATGTTAAACGCCTCTGTAGCAGATATTAAAAAACTTGCGAAAGTAATCATACTGCTATCTCGCAAAGAATGTTATATGCGAGAAACAGGCGAGGACGAGGGAGTGCGGGCGTTTGTTAAAACTGTTAACGAATTTTAAAATCCTTTAAAAAGTCGGTCCAACTTTATAAAGTCTCGAGATTCGATAGAGTGCACACAGGCTATAAAAATTAAGCTTCTCACAGCATCAGCGGGCGGCGTTCATTACGAAGCCGCATAACCATAAAAAACCAACCTCTCCCCTGGTTTAGGGGTGGCGCCTTTCCATTATACTTTCCGTACGCTGTTAATCTTGGAAAGTAAAACTTATGCAAACGAGCCCGTCGCGTGGTTTTACAAGGAACGTAATTTCAACTCGAATCCGGGGCGGGCATAGTTGTTTTTACATCGCATCATCTCAGACGCCTGTCAGACACACACGCGCTCACAATACAAGATTTATACCCAGTTTACACAATGAAGAGAGTATCAGAAGCAGTTCGCATCTTCTCTATGCGCCCTTACACAATGGCATCTAAAGATTTGTCATTTTTAATATCAGCGGGGTGTTCGATACACTCCGACCCGCGCCGCCACAAACACAGCCTCACAATTTCATAACAATGAGCCAAATCTAAAAGGAACATGCATACAAGACGGTTTTCCATAGGACATGCAACTCTTTCAGCTCCCAGTCAGTTCATGCACGATATTCCATTACCATAACGGTTGGCCATTGTCATTGACCACTCCATCTATCAAACGTGAGGTTCTTGCAGCTAATGAGCGTCACTGGCGCCACTGGCGGCATAAAGACAAAGATATCGATGATACCCAAAGATTCATATCATGGACGAGATAAATTCAAAACACGAAAAGCACATTCGACAATCCGAGTATAAGGTGTCCTGTCCCCGGCACAAAAAATAGCTCGGTGCAAAAAAAGGATTGGAGTGTGGAACAAGACAAAAGGGGAGATTTACGAGAGACCGCTTCTTCTAATGGGTGGCGCGCCTTTCTTAATTACATCACCACCTCGGTCGGTACACTCAAAGTCTCCTATAAATAAAAGAAACACCACACATTTTTTGTTTGTCCCACAACAAGTTAGACTTTCGGGACCAACTATAAACCTTTCATTCATGCAGCGCTTATTTATTCAAAACGTACACAGCAGCTTTAAAAATATTTACATCCTATTCATACCCACACACTCACACACTCGCACATATAACACACGAACACGAAACGCATTTATAAATTACCCCATTGCACTCCACATGTAATTAAAATAACCGCACAATTATTAGCGAATATATTTTCGTATGCAAATAAATTATACGCTATTTTTCAAATTGTTTAACTTACTGCCGTAGTACAGATGCATAAGTATAATTTATAGCCGTATATAAAACTCATAAAACATGTTTAATTTAGATAGTAAGATGCAATAACTAGAAGTGAAATTTCTGTGATCTTAGCGAAACATAAATTACACAGATTTTACAAAGCGAATACTAATTATTGCGCGCATATTTCATAATTTAATTGATCGTCGCGCATTTCCACATACGAAGTATTATTAACAAAATTGGATTTCAGATTACGTATATCTCACACCCGTCGCAGTCATTTTACGGAAAGAAATCGCAGGATATCGGTGTTCTAAACAAAAGGATCGATTCACCTATACATTTTAAACCACTCCATAAACAATTCTAGCAGCAAGTTAAAGAAACCCGTAGCGCCTTGTAAGTTGTAGTATTTACAAAACAAAGATACAGACTGATAAGTTTAAACGACGCCTTTAGTTTATGTTACGTGACATTAGAGGTCGTGGCGATCACGAGTTGTGAGTTTAGTACACACCAAGAATGCCTACATTTACATCACTAAAATCCTCTTTGCTATCACAACCGGCTATCATTTCGGCGTATCTTATCAAGGATTTACTTTTATTTCCATCTACCTGTGCGTATTTGCACGTAGTGGAATTAGTCCTTCTCCAGCTTAGATTATTAGCCCCGATTAAAATTAGACCGTCTTGCATATTTGAGTTACATTTATATATTGCTCTGACAAGTTAGTACATGTCAGTAATTACCAGGTTATAAACATATGTCACAAGCATACTAAATATACAATCTTTATTGGAGTATTTTGAAATGTGGAATATAATAAAATAAATGATCACTATCCATCCATTACTTACCATAATTGTTTTGGCAACAACTGTTGCTAACTCTATTTGCACATATCGTAAATTACACGTCTTGGACGCAAATTGCTCCATTAATTTAAGAAATAGCCAAACAAACAATTTTCATCTCACGCTGTATTAATAATAAAGATTGCCAGATATGTCCCTTATATCTTTTATATTTAATATAACAATCGATCGATATCCCGTACACGTGATGAACAAATTCTGTAATGAACAGAGATTCGCTCGCTTCGGGGGGAAACATTTTTTGAGCTAAATGAAAATATGTAGCAGGAACCATGTTAGTCTTTCCCTCGACAAACCGTAGCACATATATAACATTAAGCTTAACATAACAGGGTAGGTAACCAGCAAGAACACGCTGCACATGATATACGAACAGCGGATTAAACCCCAAGGGGGGAGTTTAACACGACCCGTATTAGTTATTAGCGACTCTTGTTAGTTAGATGAGCATTACTTGCATACATACATATTGCAGGAATTACCCGCGGTTATAATTCACTACCTAAAATGAAAATATTAAAGTGTACACTCAAAAACACAATTTTATTAACGTGGAAAATATTAGACGCAGAAAAGAAGTCGCCGGATCAATAACATTGCCACATCATACTCAGATTCAATGAGTCTTTTAATTGAGCGAATTAATTCATGAGGTTAAATTTATGCACGTAGTAGAGATATTATATGGTACATTTTAATGTGACCTTTGGCTATGGGGGCAGACAGGCAAAATACCACCTCGGTATACCACAAACCGCGTCGGGACGGTAGCTAGATCCTTGTTTGCAACACTAATTATTATTCATAAACCCCTGACCGAGCTGACCAGTCCACGTTCTGCCTAAATTAATATCCACTAGTTAAGAGCTAAGTTTAACAATCAACATTTTACCAACAAGATTATGGTATTATGTTCTCGTGTATAATACAAGCGTAACTATTTAATATTCCATATAATAAATTTATAGTCGTATTTCAAACACATAAACTAGCATGTATATTGCCATTGTTTAAAAGTTATGAGACTTTACAATAGACTGAATAGACAATGAGGATTTCGTCCATTGAAATTAAAATTTTGTAATTATTTCGTATAAATATGTGTATATTTTATATAAACATATTACTACATTATAAATATTCTTCTTGCGTTATATTGTTCAAAGTGACGACATTATTGTTAAATGACAAATATTATGTTAAATAAAGTAGATATTATTATTATTATTATTATTATTCCATTAAATAGATTATGAAACACAATAAATTAGATATAATGTAACTCTTATATAACAATAGTGATACATTTTGTAATGTGATTAAATCCATAATTATCGGCTTTTTACAAAAGGATTATAATTAGGTCTAAGAGAAATTCACATTCAAAGTAAATTATGCTTTGTTAAAAGAATGTCAAATTATTGTTGTTCTGTTCAAAATTCGGTAATAAAATAACGATGTTAATATCATTGACTACTCAGTTTTCTCATAAATGTTCACATTTTCTCTGTAATAACAAAATATGTAGATATATTAAAGACATCAAAAACCGTTTAGTTGCGATTCATAGTTTGAAACAATTCTTTATTTCCGTTTAGAGATTCAGGACAAAAAAATCAATTATGGTACATTTTAACCACTTTATGGAAATCGGTTCGGTTCTTGTTTTCTGTTATTTTGCATATTTTTCATTACATCTGAGAACTTTCAGAAATGCCTTGAATTTTAATGGTACACTCTTCAAAAAATAATAAAAATATTTAACTATAGTTGTAGTAGTTTATTAAACACTAAAAGTTTCATCCAAATATCGATCGTCCTTGAAGTTGCTGAATTTTCGCAAACATTAGCTATCGGCGATATTTCATATGCAACACCCGGCGGATATATTTTTTTATTAAAAAAAAATGCAATAAAAAAACTTAAAACGCAATTAGTTATACTGATATGTAAAGGGCAAAATAAAAACAATTATTATTTTAAAGCAATTTTACTTTATTATCTTTTAAAGATGTTATAACTTCAAATGGGGTAGCCAGCCTTCCGTAAGAAATTGCCTCCTATCTGAAACAATACAGAGCAGTCGTGAGCTAAATATGTATGTGACTTACTACTACTACGTTACTTGGTAAGGTTGCGAGATCCCGAATGAATCAAAGATCTACTTAATTGACGCAACCTGAAAATGACATTTGTCCCTCTTTCATCCGCGCAACGTACCCTAATCACTACCCGATAGCGTCGCGAGGTCCCGAATGACTAGCTACTATGGATTAAAGATCCACTTCATCGGCAGGACCTAAGAGGAATATCTGCCCCTCAGGGTCAACTCTAACTATTGCTAAGCAATACGAAAAGCAGACCAATACATTATTCTAATCACTCAGCCTGATAATGTTTTTGTAGATTAGACTTTTCACACATCAAACTATCACTGACAGTCAGTATTAATAGTATATATATATATCAAGAATTGTAAGTAGCATATTACGCACGACTGGAAAAGTGTCGTGCGTACACAGGAGTGCAGTAATTCCAGGGCTGCTTTACAACTAGAGTTATGTACTATACTTTTTCTACAACCACGTTTCTACGAATTAAAACTTACAAATTATTTTTTTCTAAATTCATTTTTAATTAATTGGAATACCTTGGCAAAAATCGCAGTATTAAATTCCTTACCTAATAAGTCACTAGAGTTTTTATTTTTAAAACCTATAAATAGACTTCTATATTATTATATGTAAATTGTATTTTATACTATGCTTAGTACTCTGATCCGTAGTTGCCTAAAATATGTTATGTACAACACGGCCAAAATACTCTTTCCTGTCCTCGCTTGATACTTGCCTCGCTCGTCTCGCAACTTTTAGACTCGTCAATAGGAAAGTAGTACTTTCTGGCCTTGATGTACAAATAATAATATTTATATTGTTATAACTGATTGTTGTCTAGAAACAACACCAGAAATCTAAACCAAGCAAAAGAGGCGTGCGATCGCACATGTTACGCACGGCATGTGTAAAGGCTCGCTTACGCGATTAATGTTCAAAATTGATCATTTGCGATAGTGGACGTAGAAAAACAATATTACTTAGCAACGATGGTTCTATCACAATATTCACACAGGCACTCTATTATACTAAAGCTTTCCTCTAATAAAGAAATTTGAAGATAGATAACTAAATTAAGTAAGTCTTTGTCCGGCTGGATGCAAATATCTTAATTTGCCTTTGAAATACTTTTGGAAAATCTTTTCTTATAGGGTTCTATTCTATTTATTTTTTGTGCTAACAATAATTTTTTTAAGTGTTCGGTAGGGCTTGAATTAGTTTCTATATCCCACACATGTCGAATTGGGTTTAAATTTGGACCATGCGCTGTACAATCCAAATAAATCTAAATCTGCTATACAAAATGTTGCAACACAATATTTACATTATCCTAAATTAGAAGAATTTTCCTCCACTGCACCAGCGCATGGAACCACAATACACATTTCATCCTTGTATGGTTGAGCGTTATCACTTATTCTAAGATATGTTTGTCTTTCCTTAAATATTAACAAATTTCTAAATTATTAGTGGGCCGTCGTCAAATAAAAATCCCTTACAAATGTATACTCAGCGTAACGTTCTTCGTCTTTTATTATTCGTGGTTAAAATTTTGCATACATGCAGGAAATTTAATTATTCTACAACTGTATAAATTGCTAAAAATATAGTATTTGAAAAAATAATACGCGTGTGGAGGCTTGCAAAACAGTCTTTTCAATTCAAACAAACTTTTTTATTGTATATTTTTTATCGGTATTCTAAATATATGTTATTAGTTTTACTTTAAAATATAAACAATATATATATAAACAAATATATCCAGTACAAATACTTAATCCACATTTGTTGTGGTATACGTTTAAAGTTACTAAAAAGCAAATATGTAAAACTCCGTAGCTACTGCTTCTATATATCTCAGAATTGCTATAGTACAAATTAGAAGTTTACAACTTTAATATCCGAACAAAACTTTTATATTCTAAGCAATTTAGTCGATTATAAACTATTTAGTGCTACTTTAATGTGCAAACTAACGATGCACCTACTGCTACAATGTGGGAGCTATATATAAATGCTATACGTTCGGTAATTTTAAAGAGTTAAATTTATAATGAAGAATTAACATTTGCTTTACTTTAAAAATAGATATATAACACGTATTACCTAGATACGAATAATGCACAAATGTTTTTATATTTAATATTTACGTTCTTTTGGGAATCGTTTATATTATATTACGAGAAAACACATACATAACACGTTAGAACACTAAGCTATAGGCGTAGATCAAATCTGCAAGTTTAATGATGTCTTCTTGCTGTTCCTTATGCTCAGTTTTTTATGCGTTCCTGTTATATTAAGCATAAAAAAGTTTTATTTGTTGGAAATGACATGATTAGAATGACGCAGACCGCACGTTAGGGGAAAACCTATAGACGTAGAACAAATCTACATGTAGATCGAACGTTTGAGCAATAACTAATTAATACAAAACTAAAAGTAATTTATTTTTGATATTTTATAATTTTATAGATATAAAATATCAAAAGCAACATATTTTCCATTTCCATTTCCATAGAGATTTTTATTTGCTTTTCTCTTTTAATTTTCTCAGATCTGTACTCAAGAAAGATAATACGTACAATTTGCAAACTGTTAGCTGAAATTGTTACTTGAAGACGTTCAATTGTATCTTTGCTTAGTGCATCTTGTTCTGTTTTCGCTGACAGATAAATATAATGGTTTAAAAAAACAACGGCAACACAACTTTATGTTTTTTATTATATTTTAAGATCCTATTCACATTATTCTTTTAAACCACCAACTATCAGGAAAGCTTATTTAATAACTAATAAGATAAACACTATGTGGATTTTTCCAAGTTCCGCTAAAATATTCAAACATTACATCAATCTCTTTTTAATATTAAATTTGTTATATTGCTTAAAACAAACTTATGAAAACCTTTCAACTATAGCAACCATGCATTCACAATTTTTAGAAAATATTTTTTTAAGAAAACAATAATTTTTCCGAGTGTGCATTTTTACGACTTAGTAAGGTGTTGGCCTCTGCCTTGAGAATGAATAGCTTGCGCATGTTTTTACCTTACGGCTTTTTTTTGCACAAGTCCTAATAATACATGTTTTCGTCACCTTACTTATTTATAGTATTGTTGCGGTTATAGTTTAAGATATACTGATTTTATGTTTTCACATAGTCAAGATACGGTAACACATGCTGTCTCCGAAACATCTTCACCCGTAAAAATTAGCGTTTCTTTAATTTATTACATTCGCTTTCTTTTAAATAAAAGTGCAAAATAAACTATCGTTTGAACCGTAGGATATATTCATGTCAAACAAACACTCGGTTAGTAACGGTTTACCTCAAGGAAAAACATATTTATATTACTCTCATAAGTAACATAATTATAATTAGTAAGCATAACACTCTAAGATTGTTCTGAATAATAGACAAAAATACTTTTTACTTTCTTAATATGAAATAAATACCTACGTAGTATAGTAAAGGTGACAATTTTCAAATTAATAAAAATTAATAATTTTTAAGAAAGGTGAATTTATTTCCAAAGATTTTGGCATGTTCTGTATAATTTAATTTTATTTGATTGTGAATGGAAACAGTAATAGGATCAGCACATCAAATAATGCGCACAAGAAACATGTTTCTTCCCAACTTCAATAGATTTGCAATTTTGATAAAAAATGTGTATAGCATGCTAATGTTGTGGTCTACAGAAAGGTAAAATAGTTCGATGATAATTCTGAAGATCAAATAAACATCAACGTAACTTCAAAGTCAGTTTTTATTCATATAAACACCATCGGTAGCATCAAATATCTTCGGTAAGTATCTTTATATGATTGAATACAATTTCACAAAGTATATCATGAACTAAAATAACAAAAATAACCATTGGTCTAACATGAAATCGATCCGTAATTTAACGTAAATATGATTTGACTAAACCTAACAATAGACGTGGGCCCTTAATAGGTTAGTACCGATTTATGGTACTAACCTTAAGGCCCACATCTATTCTTCAATTAAGAGCCTCTTTAGTGCATGTAGGCTATAATTAATAATTTACCCTGTGTTTAAAAATAGCTAATTTGCTTTTAGGGAATAAAGAAGCAGGAAAGGTCACTTTTATCAAGGGCATGCAGGATCTCTTCAAAGGGAAACGGGAAAAAGAGCTGGAAAAATTACCAACCCAACATGGTGATTCTTATTATAGATGGCAAAAGAGCAACAGGAATTGATTGGCAAACTAATTTGTTTTATTGCAACTTAACCAATTTACTGTCATTATTTTGAATTTTTTTAACTACGGCTCAGATACTCCAACACCAGCTCATTGTACATCAAAATATTGCTCAGTTAGAGTGCAGAAAAGAAGTCTACTTTGCCGAATTGTTTATTAACCAACCAATAAAAATATATTTTGTTAACAGAATTATTCAACTATAAATGTGTTTTTATCGCTCATTAACACTACAACAATTAAGTTTGGCTTCTTTTCAAACAACATTTGCATACAAATTGTCTATTATTTTTGTATTATTTATTCTGTTAAAACACAATTTATACATATACTTTTCCTTTGTAAAAAAATGATTGGGAAATCTTTGTAATCCTCTAGACTAAATTTCCATAACTTTTAACATAGAGGTTGTTATTCTAGGTCATTAGTTTGAAATGGTGCCACTTTTGCAATAAAATGCACAAATTAAAATGAAAGCAATACAGTAAAAACTAACGTAATTTCTAGTCTAGTCTAGTCTAGTTTAGGTGTCGCAAAGATTTTAGAAAATACAGTATTCACGTTTTATAAAAATTTCTGGACAAATTCTCATCATATTCTATCATTCTTGGCAATAGAATTAAATAATTGAATTTTTGGACAAAATTATTTGATTTAACACAAGCTATGAAAAATTGGATGACTCGGAAAGATGCTCTTCCGTTCCTCAGCGATACTAAATCAGATCAAATATTTAAAAAAGTAGGACATAATTACTATTGCTAATGTCCTATTTCTGGTATTTGTTCTCATTTTTGTAACGCTGAGGAAGGGAAGAGCATTTTTCCGAAACATTCGCTTTTTTCGTAGCAAAAACACTTTTGCAACATCAAAATAAATAATATAAATATTAAATTAATCTTATTATTATTGCAGTATAATTAGTAATTTACTTTTATAACATATAAAAATTATAAACAAATAATGAGTAATATTATGTATGCAAATAAACCAAATGCAATTACCAATAAACAATAATATATAAGATTAAAATTAAACTAGGTTCCATTGCATGTACTGCAAGATTTGATTCAATTGTTTACATTTAATAGTCCCATTTGAATGCATTGTATGTGGTACGTGCATAAAATTAATGCAAATAGGACACGCGTTGAAACTATATTGAAAGTGAGTTTCTTCAACATGCAAAACACAATCTAATTATTTAATGCAGTCGGCTATTTAATTCCAATGTAAATATTATAATGTGATATTTATGTTCCCCTGTGGAAAAATATACATTAGCAACAATTTATAAAAGGCCAATGGATAAATTAAAACCAGTATAGTGCACAAAAAAACAAAAGTTGCATGCAAACATGTTGTAAAGAATGGATATTAACTGAATTATATTACGGTATTGGATAATCAACTAAATAATCTTGTTTTATGTTATAATTTAGTTGTGCAGTACTTGGCATATAAAGTAATCTCTGTTGGTTTGTAACGATATATACAAATTATTTTAATAAGTATGACCTATTTTGTTAATTTTTTTTATAATTATCATATAAATGTTTTCATTAAAAATTTGCAATGTACATTTTAAAAATGCGGAAACGTAAATATTTTTATTTTAATTTTCTATTTTAAAAATATATTTCTAAGGCAAGTTCCAGGGCTTTATATTTTTAGTAATAAAATGCATTAACATTTTGCTGGCTTTACAAGTTGCCGGATGTAATATATTTACACTCAACCTTTGCAAGGTTGACTTGAGAAATAAGTTAGTATTTAACACAGTAATAATTAAACCCTTTGATCTTTATAGAACTGCCAATGTATAAATAATCGTTAGTATTATTCGTTATTTATTAGATTAACATCCCTGTATTTTTGTTTTGAAAGATCAATGATAAAAGTGGTTTTCCCCACTGAAAGTAACGAGTCCCCACTGTCAGCTGGTCACTGAAATAAACCCCACAGGTCAGACAGGACGTGGGATACATTTGTCGTCCCTTGACCAAATCAGGCGGGTGGTGATGGCTTCTTGACCGTCTCCTAGCGCCAGTGAATAATGGATGGTGTTCAGATCGCTGGACACCACCAGACACGGGTCACACCGCGCATTGCGTATTCAGGAGACCCATCCACTCCGAAGGATCTAACTGCTAGTAGTTCAATAATGCATTTCATTTATACGCTACGAGCGGAGCAAAGCATTTTTAAATAAATAAGATTGAAAAGACGAGCGGGTAGAAGCGAAAATTGGTTTAATTAAAACCTATCGGGGCGGATTGTTGTATCGATGAAGCGCAACAATTTATCGAATGGGATACGCTTTAGTCCTGCAGGACTTGTATATCTATCCGTTCCAGCCACGAAAGCGGTCAGCATGAAGCTCGAACACGATCGGGCACATGAAGCTAATCACAACTCCTGCAAAGCCATGCGATTGCAACCGGCTGCCGACAGATAACAGTAATCCAACCACACTGCAAGAGAACTACGTACGCTTTATTTCCGACCATTTTAATCACTTGTTAATTATGATCGACCGTGTATGATTTACATCACTTGTTTTCATGCATTTATCCGTTCCATATACTTTGCGATTTAACAATTTTGCAACAGTAATCAAAAGATATTTCAAATTTACCAATAATACAGTTTTAATAATGAACGAAAATAGATAAAATAGATAGAGCACTTTTTAAAATTAGATCAACGTTTTATCATTATGTATAAATTAGATTCTTTTTCTTGTATTTTCACTCAAATAAGAAAATAAATAAATTCGTTTAGACTAATTTTTGTCACTTTATAATTAAAATATCACCAACAATATCATTATTTTCATTTGTTTTGTTTTATTACCTAAATGAGGGGTTGACATGTTCTTAGGCTTAAATTTTCTACAAAAAAAGCAATTAAGAGATCATTTGTTTGTGGAATTTATGATGAGAAACCACAGTCCAGAGTTGATTCGGCGCTTTGTAGATGACAATACGTATCAACTGAAATTTGTGTACTAGTTATTAACAACAGCCCTAGAAGACTAACCTACGTATATTTTACGTGTATTTATGGATTAATTGACTGTCAATTTGTTTAATTAAGAGTTAGTGTATTGCCGGTATTAACTTTCTTTAACTCTTTGTTAATAATAAAAATAAATTTTTAATTTAATTTTTGATCTAGATCTTTGCTACTAGTTTAGCCAAAAGCACGTTAGTCTTCAACTATAAATAAATATATACACTGGACCAAAAACATCCGCCTACGCGGATCATGTTTGTAATTATGGGCAAGATGTTGAACAACATGAAATATAATTTATAACATTTTTTAGTAAGTAAAATTTAGTTAGTTTTAGTTAATGGGTTTCCGTAATGTAAAATTTCAGAAAAAATAGCCACAATCAACAACTAAAAGAATATCAAACTAAAATTCTACAACAGATTCAAAGAAGCGACCATATAAATCCAATGACTTTTGTTTTTAATGTATAGGACATCAAAACTTACCACAACACATTTAAAATATAATAATATGAAGGATTCTTCTTTCTTATGATAGATATTAGCAAGTTTATGTTAATATTGTTTAATAAAATAAAATGAATCAAATTTTTAATAACAGTCAGCGATTTGTAAAGATTTAATTTTTTAATAGAGCGTTTTTAAGTTTTTTGAAAACAATCCAAAAATTACTTTTGATATTCACAAATATAGAAATTAAATTTAAAAAAACTGTGTCATCGTGATGAACGTGTTTTCCACAATGCCATCAATGTCCCAAGATGCATGAAATGGTTGAAATTGTAGAAAAATGTTGAAATATATTAATAAAAAAAGAAGTGTTAAATAATGATAAAAAATTCTTAAAATTAAAAAATTCAGTTAAATTAGTATTGTTTCAATTTCAGTTTTAAAAATACTTTAAAAGTGATATAAAATGACAATATTTGTGTATAAAATGTCGTAAAATTCCTCGAATAAGTTGAAAATGTTGAAGTAACTATGAAATTTATAACAATAAACTTTGCAAACTGTCAAGAAATGCAATGCAACAAATTTAATACAAAATGCTATGAAAAATAAATGAAAAGTGCAGAATTAAAAACTAGAAAATATAATATAACATAAAAAAATAACAAAATATTAAAAAAAAACACGCAAAATGTTAAGAAAAGCAATGCAAATTATTGTAAAATCTATAATGTAGAAAGAAACTGAGCATTTTTCTTTTGAAAAAAAACATTGTTTTTGACAATGATAAAGAATTAGCAGGAAATATTTCCAAAATTATATAATATTGGAGAATATGAAAAATTTATAAATTACATAACTACGTACAAAGATGTGTTTAAAAAGAGTAAAAAAACTTTTTCAAAATTAATATCTACAAATATTTTGTATTAGTTTAAGTGTGTATATTATTATGCTTTATAGATGTAATTTTTAAAGCCAAATGGTAAAGAAATAAACAAATATTATAGATAATAATATTTGTTTATTTCTTTATTGAAATATTAAAAAATGTCAAATAATGTAAAAAATATTGCTATTAATAGCAACAAAACAACAAATTAAATAACAATACATTACCATTAAAACTGTAAACATTTTATATAAATTGTTTCAAAAATAGATATATTTTAAATAATAATAAAAAGGATTTTTCATGTTCCATACAAATACAATTTACAAATGTTTTACGTTTCTTTTTAAAGCTGATGAAATAAACTTAATGAATTTTACAGAAATTTTTACTGCAATTTGAATATTACATGAAATTTGATTTATTTCATGATACAAACCAAAAATAATACATTTATGTTTAATTTGCTGATATTTAGTATGATTAACACATAAAATTCACGTCAGGCAAAGAACTTTATAGAATTAAATAAATGGCCAATTTAATTAATAGATAGTGAACAACACCTGGCTTTAGACTATTTGACCAAACGGCTTTTGCAAAGTAAATTTTAAATGTATTTATATTTGATGTATCCACAGATAGTGTCACTATGTTTTCGTTTAATCACATTTAAATCAATAATATTTATGATTCTATTTAGTTAGTTTGTCCTCATAGCTAATAAATAACATTTAATTAAATAATTTATGAAACATTTTTGTAATAGCATTTTTATATTGTTGCTATCAACAGGCAGGAGGTTGATCTAAATTTTGAGAGGAAATTGTGAACATAACAAATAATTTGTTGTAAATTGAATTATGTCTGTACATATAAAACATGAGTATTATGATAGTGAGAATATTACAGAACAAATCAAAATGTTCGTTAAATCGAATTAAAACCGATGTTTCATTAATGCTTTGTAGGATATTATCATCAATGCAAGTTATATATTTATATGGACACATGTTGAAAACCACTTCACAACAAAACTGGTTTTTGTAATATAAAATGCATTAAGTGTGTGTATATAAATATATAGACGTTCCAAATTAAATCAATAGTGAAATGAAGCGTGCAGAGAAAACATTATATCAATAAATATTTTTTAACAAGTCCACAGTATATTCAGATAAGTTACAAAATCGAAACCGCGTATTTTGATCGATACAAAGCGGGTCCTGGCGACTCCACCATTATCGTTTATTATGTAAGAGGTGAGGATGTGCCGCTCGGTAGGAAAGTGAACGATGCGGCGGCTTTCCAACACAATTAGGGCCAGCGTAGGGCTAAGTACAAAAGCATGTAGTGGCCAGGCGAGTGTGAGTGATGGTTGACAGCTGACCGCGGTCCGAGTGACCGCGACGAAACTACCCGATATTCTCCTGTGTTGAGCTACATCTTATATGTGCTCAACATCGGCGTCCTTTTCAGATAAAAACAGCCTTCTGTATACACTCCTGTTCGTCGCGTATCAGTGAATTTCATTTAAAAATTTGCGTCGATTAATCGTTCATATCGCGAACATGCAGTTGGAGAACGACTACAAGCGGAAAGAGATCAGAAACTGGAAATAATGCAATAATGTACTATTAAATGGAGAAACGGGTTTACCCATTTTAAATTTATCTTGCTTTATTGAATATACACGGACATAATATAATAAATAATAGAAAAATTTGTTTTGTTCAAGAAATAATATTTTTTTACTCAAAACTTTTCTATAGTAGTTTACAAGAAGTATGTATATAAGTATATATATATATCTTCAAATGTTTGATATAATAAAAAAACAATATTAAACTTATTTCTTTATCTTTCATTTATATCATTATTGTTCATAATGACTACATAATAACTAGTAACTACAAAAAGATAGTTAATTATTCGTGGCATTTTAAATTTACAGCAATTTTATAAAAAATATTTATTTATTTTCTTTCTAAATAGATCACAGGAAATAAAAGTAGTATCTAAATTTACTAAGATAGCGACTAATAATTTCTGAAACCGGTATTAAATACATAATAATAAAAACCGCAGAGGTGGAAGTGGCAATTCAGTACAGCCGATTGCAAAATATTGCAAAATTTGGCATAGCCTAACTATATCATTCGCCGTTGAAAGAGAATTCATGGTACTCTAGTTATCAAGCAAATATCTAAAGTAACAAACCTTAAATCAAAACAAATATACCAATATATATACACACGGCTGAAAGACTTGCAGGTCAGAAACAAATTGGGCAAAATCCGATCATACAAATACATACAGTAACAATAAAAAGTATATTAAATTGTTTGTCGGATTGGAGTTGTAATACCGATTGCTTGCAAAATATATAAAGTGTTTTAGATAGTATTTTACTGTTTTTATATTTTTTACATATTAGGAAAATAGCCATTCGCTCTGGCTGCATTATGACTTGCAGTTTTGCTATATCATTTATTTTTGACCTTTGTGCGATGCAAAAATCACTTAGATGCACTGATAAACAAATAAATTATTGTCTGCGTTAGATTGTTGAAGGTTGTAGCAACGTTTAAATTGATTATTGAAAACTTTTTTATCTAATGGATACTGGTTATTTATATATTTATTGTTCTATATAGTATTCTAGTTATTTATTTTTACTGGAAGAATGCATACCATTTAAAAAATGATAAAGTCGACTGTTACAAGATTACAAATAAACTTATTTTGTTTTTATCACAGTTTATTTAGTCACATCGTGACTATGTTTTTGACCAAACCCTTGTCTTCATCAACAATTTTGTTTTATTATAATGAAGCCATGTTAAAACAAGAAATATTATTTAATTTATTTAAAGACCAATTGCTTACCACGTTTATATTTTAATATATGGTGACTCATAACAAAAACAAAATCAGTAAATTTAAAATACTCTCTTATTCTTTATTAGATAAAAATTTAGTCTAAAGACCGACAGTCCGTTCTAAATTTCAAACCAACAATAGATCAAATTTACAGCGCAAACTAGGCACATGTTTGTATAGGAACATTTTTATGAAAGTGTACCTACTTTGTAAATGGTTATTTTTGAAGTTTTATAGATATCCTTATATGGTCTTTGAAAAACCTATCTATAAATGGTTGGTGTTTGACACTATCAATTATGAAAATTAGTGTATTGCTTTTTACCAGTTTTGCGTGCTTTTCCTGTGACTTTCTTGGTCTTCTGTTAATTTCTTTATCTCACTGGACCATTCTAGTTTCCTTAGAACACAACCATCTTGTATCTTCCTTTTTTTAGGTTTTGCATTAATCGTTTTTCAATAAAACAATCATTTCTCTGTGCATGTTCTATCCGTCCTAGAGCTTCTGTCGAGATATAAAAAACTAAATCTTGTCCAAATCTTTTCTCGAAATTAAGATCGAGATCAAGACCAGATACATTTTTATGTGGAATATCTGATGGCGCTTTAGAACGCTTGTTGCTATGATGACCTAGTTATGACCAAATAAACAATACAAAGTTTTTGTTATTGCCTTTCATCAGTTTTGCGTGCCTCTCCTGTAACTTTTCAGGTCGTCTGTTAATTTCTTTATCTCACTGCACCTTTCTAGTTTCCTTAGAACACAACCATCTTGTATCTTCTTTCTTTTTTAGGTTTTGCATTAATCGTTCTTCAATAAAACAATCGTTTCTCTATGCATGTTCCATCCGTTCTAGAGCTTCTGTCGAGACATACAAAACTAAATCTAGTCTCAATCTTGTCTCGCGAAATTAAGATCGAGATCAAGACGAAATAAATTTTGTTATATAAAACATCTAATTGTGCTTTAGAACGCCTGTTCACAAATAAACAAAACAACGGCAAGCCTGACATTGACAAACAATAAAATGAGTGACAAATATAGAACACAAAATTGCACATCTTTTCTTAACAAAATATATTTCAAAATTTCACATCTACCAGGCGTTCCACGAAGGTTTTTTCTAGATCGCGATGGAGACCAAAGCAAGATGTTGCATTTAAAAAATAATATAATACCAATGCAATTATTATTTTAATAAAAGTTTAGTTGAAAAATATGTTAAAATATTTTATTATTATCGAGATCGAGATTGTTATGTCAAAAATCTCGACAAGATCAAAACAAGGTCGATTTTTTAAAATGTCGGCGAGATCAAGACGAGTTAAATTTTTTAGAATTTTTTTTTAAATTTTTAGAAACTTGACGAAACATATATTTAATTATTTAATGTTTAAAAATTCATTAAGGTTTTATAATTGATTGATCTAAAAATTGAATTGTGGCAGCCTTTACTATGTGATAATAGTGATAACTTTTTATATCTTATATCTTATCACAAAATTTATTAAACCTTGACCAATTATATAGTTATTGATATCACCGTATGATGACGACCAAGTAAATTAAAACTGTTAAGTATTATTCACATACAGATTACTCTAGTTGCAGTTGCTAGTTGTATGGTAGTGTAGAATGTTTGGTGTAAG
>JARJEC010112535.1:0-25792 GCA_030264575.1 Tachinus sp. AB-2021
AAACATTTCTAAATACACATACTTACTAATTCTCATATCATTGATGGTTTCAACAATGGATTCAATTTCCATATCTTCGAAATCATCTTTGCCTACAAGTTTAACTTTTTTTGCAAGGAATCTTCCAATAGTGAGGCTTTGAGTGTAGCGTTTTCCATCTACTTCTAATACTGGTAGCTGTCCAAATGGCAATGCTAAAATAAATAAAAAATTAATACATTTGTACAGCAGCAGACTGGTGCCCAGTGATCAAATACGCGCCATATTCACGTCAACTTTGGTCATACTTTACGTCATTATAACCTGAAACGTGACGTAAATATGACGGCAAAAAGACGAAAATATGTCAAGGACCAAAGATGTCATTTAGAAACTTAATGACGTGAAATAGACGTCAGTTATTGACGTAAAATAGACATGCTGATATCTTTTCTATAAACTTTTATCAATACTTGAATGAGTGGGCTGGCGATGCGACAATCGGTTGTTTGTTATTAATTTTTTTTAGTTTTGCCATCTTTTTCAGTGCTGGCAGGCAGAACAACTCCAAAACAAATTTTATAAATAATTATTATTCCCAGCCCATTACTCATTCCAACATCTAAAAGGACATTACATCTAATACTTGCCACTAATAAAAGGTTTATTATTAATCAACATTAGATATAAACACTTCATTAGATAACCTATATTGTGAGTTATTTTGCTGCTGCATAATGGCAAATATTCAGGCCGACATCTTTTTGTTTTAACTAATTTCACATAAGATTTTCACTGAATATCCGAAATTATTTCATCTTAACTTATTTTTTTGGTTAACTACTGATAACAATAGCAATATTGTTATGACCAGCAGCATCTTCAAACTCAACGCCATACCCAATGAGTAAGATTAGGTTCGAAAAACGTGTGGATCGTGATTGTGTGGTAACAGTAGAGGCTAATACGGGGTGTTGCATGTGGTAGTTTGACGTGAAATGTACGTCAAAATGACAACGGAAATATGACGTCTAAAAAATGACACAAAAAATACGTCGTCGAATGAATAAAAATTTGTCGATTTGTTCGACTAAAAATGACGTCTATTAGACGTTATCTATTAGTCATATGACGTCATATTCACAAATATCACCAAACAATGACGTGAATATGACGTGACTGACTGGCTGGTTGCTCCTGGCGCTGACTAATAATTTACTACTTTACTTTTTACATGCTTTATGCATTTACCAATATTCTTTAAAATCCACGAGAGTTATAAATTAATTATTCTTTTGTTTTGTTTGTTTTAATTTTTTTATATTTATTTTTGAGAAACTTGATTTTTTTTTAACAAAAATAAATTAAAATTCGTTTTCCTTTTCCCAAATATATATATAATATAAAACGTTTATTTATTAACTGTGCATGAATACATTTCACTAAAAATGTACACATTTTGTAATCAAACAAATGCTTTTTAAGCCATATTGTTCATTTTATCAAAAATTGTATCATAAAACATTACATTTCAATCATGCTTTTGAGCCAGGATGTTTTTAATTCCATCAAAAATTGTATTTTCATTTCCACTAAAACTATTTTGTACAATGCATTTTTTTTTCTTACTTGGTTTAATCTCTGGCCACTGTTCAAAAGTAATGCGTACATCTTCAAATTTGATTTCTCCGTATTTCATTAATAATCTGCAGGCTTCGCCTATACCCATAAGGTCAAAATAAGTAAACTTATATGTTGGTGCCATTGTAATAGTTCTAAAACAAACAAAAGTTATTAGTATTATGGCTTTTCCTTAGTCAATCTTCCTTAGTTCAATATCAAGCAAAATGCCGTATTCTCACAAAACATGTTTTATAAATTATTGAAAAGTGTTAAAAACATTAATGTTTCTTTCCGCTTACAAAAGATGAATCAACTGTTTTCGAAAATATATTTACGTTTCAAAATACTACAAAAAATCATGAAAAAACTTCATTAAAAAAATAACGACGGCTTTACATAATTTTATAAATAAGAAAAAAAAATTGATAAATTACTTAATTTATATTTTTATTTTAAATATGTAAACTTATGATTTTTTCCTATTATAGAACTACGTATCTAGTGGGAAATAAATAATAATTATTATTATTATTATTATAAACAGTTGAATATTAACGACACATAAATGTCGAAATACATATGATTTGTGACTAAGATAAGTTGAATAAAATACAATTCTTATTATATTTGTATATTGAGTTTTAATTTTATAATTTTCAGAATGATATTATGTACCTTAAATATAATATATTATTACTTTATACTGTTTTTTTAAACATTTTATGCTTTTATTTTATTATTAATTTATACTGTTTTTTAAGTAGCCGGCAAAATACGATTCAAAATATTTACAAATGTTTGTTTAGGTATGTGTACATATTTATTGATTAGTAATCGGCTATGAAAACGTATTCGCCTATTTTATTGAACAGTTTTTATGTTAAAAATATATAATACATTTTTATAAACAATTTTCATTTTGCTTTTTTCGGTCTAGTTTAATGAAAACTATTACAAATCAATTTCCTTGTATATTTGATATGACTTACCACAAAATTCTTATCAGACTGCTGAAAGTAACGCTAAACGAACGACTGAACAGAATGGAATACGAATAGAAACTGGCAGCGGAAAGTGGGGAAGTTGGGGAACTAGCAGGAATTTTACAATTATTTATTAAAGTGAAGTGGAGAGTCAAGGTCAAAGCTAAACAAATATGTTCATTCCTAACATTATCAAATCACATTATATGTTTCCGGATAACCTATGCACCTATTCACCGATGATGTAAGTTGTTATCAGCAAGTATTTAGTTTTAAATTAAAATAACGGTTTTTTTCTTATTTTCAGCTTTGATTTTGTTGTCTATATTATTAAAATACAACAACTGAGGCTATTGGAACATGTATTTATGTTTATAATATCCATAGGTGTAGAAAATATAATCATATTATTTGATCCACCACACCTAATAAAAGAATTTATAAATAGCAAATAATGGATAACTACAGTAAGTATTACTGAATTGGACAAAACAAGTAGATATGGATATTTTTTTAAATTTTGGGCTATTCAAAATTTAATGTTTCGGGCCACTGTATTGTATTTAGCTCACAAATAATTAACTATGCTATTAATAATTTGTTTTTATTTTTATAGGTGCAATGCTTGCAGATGAAACAACAATAATGCCAAAAACCTCATTCTAAAACGAATCTGGTACTGGAGTTTTTGGACGCGTTAATAGTAGTACCCGATTCGTTACAAGCGGAAAATTAATTGGCGCGAAAAATAAACTAATTTTTTTATGTTTTGTTTTGATTTTTATTATATATTTACGTTATTTTTTGATGATTTTTTAATATAATAACGTTATGTGACCAATAAATGACGTTTAATAGAAGTTATTTTTAGTCGAACAATTGACGTATAATTTTTGACGTATTTTTAAGCCGTCATATTTCTGACTTTTCAAGGTAAACTAAATTATTTACACCGTGAAACGCGTTCTCTATTATCTTCAGCTGTTAGTATGTTGTGCACGCCACCACATAATCTCAAACCATACGTCCCATAGGTTTTCACATTGTACCAAAACTACCTAGCCAGCAGAGACACGCCATATTCACGTCATTTATTCTTTACTTTATTATTATATATATATATTATACTTTACGTCATTTTGACCTAAAACATGACGTAAATATGACGGCAAAAAGGCAAAAATATGCTAGGTACCAAAGAAGTCATTTAGAAACGTGAAATTGACTTATTGACGTGAAACAGACGTCAGTTATATATGCAGTTATATATACGTAAAATAAACGTGCTGATAATTTTTCAATAAACTTTTATCAATACTGGAATAGGTAGTGGGCTGGCAATAGGGTAATCAGTAGTTTGTTGTTTAAAAAAAATACATTTATTTTAGCGTACGTTTTGAAGTCTTCTTTCTTACCGCTAGCAGGTAGAAAAACTTGTGAACGTACTTTAAAATAAAAGTAACTTTTAAATAACTAACAACCGATTATGCTATTGTCAGCAAACTACCCATTCCAATATCTAGAAGAACGTTACATCTAATACTTTTATCAATGCTTTTTACCAATAAACTGTTTCTAGTTAATGGTGATTCATTAGATGACGCATATTGTGACTTATTCTGCTACTGCATAATGATAAAACTCATTTCACTTAAGACTTTCACTGAATATCCAAAGTTATTTTATCTTAACTTAATTGTTCAGCCAAGTAATAATTTTATTATCCCCATCCTCAAACTTGATGCCATACCCAATACATGAGGTTAGATTTGTAAAACGTGTGGATTGTTATTGTGTGTTTGCGTGTGCATAAGATAGTAACGGCAGAGGTTATTAGAGGTCGTGTCACGTCTCTTAGTTTGATGTGAAACGTACGTTAAATGACGTCAGAAATATGACGTTTTAATAATGACACAAAAATACGTCATTATGACGTCAAAAATGAGACGTCATTTGTTCGATTAAATATGACGTCTATTAGACGTCATGTATTTCTCATATGATGTTATATTTACGAATATCACCAAAAAATTACATGGATAAGACGTGACTTTGCTGACTGGGTAACCTCATTTAACCACAAGTTTGTACAATTTAGTAAGGTTTGTAATTCTTTAAAGATCTAAACAGGTGGTATCTTCTGCGTATTGAAATACCTTTCTGGATCAAAGTCATTTGAGTCGATGTTGTATATGTCGTAAATTAAAAAATATTGTAGAGTAAAAAAGAAAGGGGAGATCCTTGTGTAAGGCTTTGGTGAGGAAAAAAGAAATGAGAGTAAAAAAATATTTTTTGCGATTATTGCTTTGATATCATTTTAATTTTTTTATTTCATAAACATATATTTCCATTTTTTTGGCTAAGTGTTATTTGGTGGCTATGAACAACAAAATGTTACGTAGACAGTGTTGTATATAAACATTAAAAATGTTCTCATTGATAATATTTAAATATTGCAAACATACACAAAACTACATATCGGTTTTTGGACGGATTTTAATCCATTCTTGTATTGCAGGAATGGCCAATACGTTCTTCTTCACCGCTTCCAAATTTGGATACTTGGCTATTAAATCTATTTCTACCAGAAAACACATGTAGTCGATTACACCCATGAAGAAGAAATCAGCCCATGTCAACTAAAATTTATTTTATATCAAAATTACATAAACTTATTAAAATATTTATTTATATTACTGTATGAAGATGACCAGCTAATTGGTAAAAAATAAATTTCGTGATAAGATAAGATATACAAAAAGTTGTTTTATTTATTAATAAAATTACCTTATTACATGCAAAATGTCCGTTATTCTTCTCAGCTATTTTATTCAAACGTTCGAAATAATATGGAATCAATTCGTTATACAGTTTAGGTTTTAATAATTCTTTACGTGGTGTATCTTCCTCAAAATAGTATTCGGTACATTCTGAAATAAAAAAAAGAAGTAATAACTATTTACAATTTTAAATTTTTAAATAGAGCTTAATTTCAAATTAGAATATTATAATTATTAAATAATTACTACGCCATTACTCTATTTAAAAATAAATGTTTAAAAAATTTACCTCGTATGGCTATTGAACCCGTAATCTATGGATTTATGTCCACTGCTCTACCAATTGGGCTACGGAGGTCTAGGTTTAATGTATAACAACCACGTAAAAGTCATATTTTGATTATTACACAACTGTATATGTGTAAGCATATCTTGTACTGAATGTTTTAAAAATTGACTTTGACGTAGTTGTAGAACATAAAACCAAAACCAATTGAGATACATCCGTAGCTCAATTGGTAGAGCAGTGGACACGAAATCTAAAGGTTATGGGTTTGATCGCCATGCGAGGTGAATTTTTGAAACATCTACTTCAAAATGAAGTAATGGCGTAGTAATTATTTAATAATTATAATATTCTATGAAAGAAGTTTTTAATCAATTTAACAAAATAATAAATTATAGAGGCTAGTGAACATCTGGATGACACTAAACAGAAAAGAACCAATGACATACTAATCAAGGTTAAAATTAATCAAATCGTAAATCGTGAATTGTGTTTAGAAGTGCCTTCAGGGTAATATTTATGATAGTTTTTTGTACTTACTGATTCTTATATCATTGATGGTATCAACAACAGCATCGATTTCCATATTTTCTATATCATCTTTGCCTACTAATTTAACTTTCTTAGCAAAATATCTTGTAATGGCAAGGCTTTGGTTGTACTGTGTTTTTCCATCGATAGTCAATACAGGTACTTGGCCAAATGGCATAGCTGTAATAATTTATACACTATAATAAAGAACGTGAAATATCCTATGATATTGTTTATCTAATAATAAAATATAAAAATTATTTTTTTTTTTACAAAAACAATTATTCATTCTATAAATTTTAATTTTCACTAACTTAAAAAAAAAACTGAATATATAACAATTATTGGCAGATTTATAAATTCATTTTATAAATGAAACATTTTATTTTCAGTTGGTTTTTTTATAATATTTTATTTTATGGTCGATTTCAATATTATCAAATAATATTGTTTAAAATTGTTAAATCAAAAAAATTGTTTAACTATTTGATAATGATATAAATTTATCGAAATCAATCATAAAGAAACCAAGTGAAAATAAACTATTTAATTTATAAAATGAATATAATTAATTTTCGCCGAATCAAAAAAGAAAATTTTGAGTATATAGATTTATAAATTAATAAAAAAGCCTTTTTGTGATTACTTGATTTGATCTGTGGTCAATAATTGTTGGACAACAAATATAAATTAATAAAAAAGTTTGTTTTCAGTACTTTGTTTGATCTGAGGCCAATCATCAACGTTAAATCGATCATCTTCAAATTCAATTCCACCGTATCTCATCAATAATCTTGATGGTTCGGCCAAGCATTTAACTGGATAATAAGTCAATTTGTATTTTGAGGCCATTGCAACGCTTCTGAAAAAAAAACACCGATATATTAATAAACTTACAAAAAATGTCATTTGGCTTATTTATATTATAATTTTTTAAAAATCTATTGCCTGCAAAAAAATTAGCGTCCATGAAGTAAATGTCTTATTAAAAGAAAATTTTTTAATTTATTTTTTTGCAGACAAATCAAATTTTCTTTAATGTCATGTATCATACAAAAAAATTGATTAAAAAGAAGCGAATTATGGCTGCATGGATTTTAGTATGCACGTGTATATTATCATATTATATTATAATATTCATGTTATACTGCGAATTCAAAAAGTAACGAAAAAATATTACTCACTAGAAGATACGTAGGCTGAAATAGATGCTTCTAAAATGTCTAGCGGATGACTGATCTAACTGAGCCGTGAGGAATTAATAAAAAAATAATTTATTTAGATATCCCACCAAGGTCAAATATATATTGCGCAATAGCCGGAATAACTTGCGTGATATTCAGAAGTGCAACGATTGCATTTGTTGACATTGCATTCATGCTGTGTAAATTAACAAAAAAGTTTGTTCTATTCAACGTAAATTTCTAAAAGTTTATTCACTTTAAAAAGTTTTGAAATGTGAAGAAAATTAATAAAAACATTTCAAAAAAGTTATATTTTATTCGAATTAAAAGGTTCTGGAATGCAAAGAAAATTTTAAAAAAATTCAAAAAAGTTGTCTTTATTCGACTTAAAACGTTCTGAACTGCTAAGAAAGTTAATTAAAAAATTGAAAAAACAGTTATCTTTATTCGACTTAAAACGTTCTGAAACGCAAAAAAAATTAATAAAAAACTTTCAAAAAAGTTATCTTTATTCGACTTAAAACGTTCTGAAATGCAATAAAAATTAATAAAAAAAAGTTGTCTTTATTCGACTTAAAACGTTCTGAAATGCTAAGAAAAATAATAAAAAAATAATAAAAAAAGTTATCATTACTCGACTTAAAACGATCTGAAACGCAAAGAAAAAATAATTAAAAAATTTGAAAAAAGTTATGTTTATTCGACTTAAAACGTTCTGAACGCAAATAAATTTAATTTAAAAAAATTCAAAAAAAGTTATTTTTATTCGACTCAAAACGTTCGGAAATACTAAGAAAAATAATTTAAAAAAATTAAAACGAAGTTATCTTTATTCGACTTAAAACGTTCTGAAATGCAATAAAAATTAATAAAAAAGTTGTCTTTATTAGACTTAAAACGTTCTGAATACAAAGAAAATTAATTTTAAAAAATTCAAAAAAAGTAACATTTATTCGACTCAAAACGTTCGGAAATACTAAGAAAAATAATTTTAAAAATTGAAAAGAAGTTATCTTTATTCGACTTAAAACGTTCTGAAATGCATAGCAAATTAATAAAAAAATATCACAAAAAATAATTTTTATTTTACTTAAAATGTTCTGAAACGCAAAGAAAATTAATAAAAAAATTTCAAAAAAGTTGCCTTTTATTTTATTCGAATTAAAACGTTTGGAAATACTGAGAAAAATAATTTTAAAAAATTGAAAAGAAGTTATCTTTATTCGACTTAAAACGTTCTGAAATGCAAAGAAAATTAATAAAAAAATTTTACATAAAGTTATTTTTTGTTGACTTAAACTGTTCTGAAATGCAAAGAATAGATAAAAAAATTTCAAAATAAAGTTATTTTAATTTGACACAAAACGTTCTAAAACACAAAAAAATTAATAAAAAATTCAAATAATAAGATTTTATTCGACTTAAAAAGTTCTAAAATATAAAAAAATTTAAAATTAAAAAATATATATTTAATAAATTTAATGTTATTCAACTTAAAATATCTGAAGATTAATAAGAACATTTCAAGAAATAAGATTTTTATTCGAATAAAACGTTATGAAATTGAAAAAAAATATATTTTGATTCGACTTGAAACGATCTGAAACGCAAAGAGAGTTATTAAAAAAATTAAGACTTGAAAAATACGTTCATGCTTTTTATAAAATTGTATTTATATTTTTTTGCTTCTTCAGCACAAAAATAATAACATAATATTTTGTTATATTATTGTTGTTATGATGAAGCAAACAAAATTATAGATAAATTAATTTTTTATTTGTTCAGACTTCTCAATAACATAAATATAATAGTAAAGGTACAAAGCTGGCCCTTGATAGTACAGACTATAAAAAATTAAATGTCAAATATTGTTATTAGCATTTATTCCATTAAATTCGTTTTACACTTTTATCATTTCCATCCAATGAATAATAGAATCAAAGGACGCAATATTTAATTGGTTCTTTAAAAATATAAATACAAAAGTTTTATATGTTTTAATAATAAAAAATTTCAAATTATTATAATTATTTACATAAAAATAATAAACATAACCCGATCAAATTACAAGTCGGTTTTTGGACGGATATTAACCCATTCTTTTATGGCTGGAATGGCCAACACATTCTTCTTCACTGCTGCCAAATTTGGATGTTTGGCTGTTAAATTCATTCCTGTGATGAAATTCATGTATTCGATTACTCCAACGAAGAAGAAATCGGCCCATGTTAACTGCAATGTTAATAAAAATTGTAATGTATTTTATTTATAATTTACCAGAAAGTAATTATTAATAAAATTACCTTGTTGCATGCAAAATGTCCATTATTTTTCCCAGCAATTTTATCTAAACGTTCGAGATAGTACGGAAGGGTTTCGTTATAGAGTGGTCCTTTTAGGGTTTCTTTGTGTGCTGCATCTGGGTCATAGTAATACGCTGAACATTCTGCAAAAATAAGTTTAAAAATAGGTTTTTTAGGAATAATGAAAGTAATTATTATAAATCTTTTAATTGAACAATGTAATATGAATGATAACTATACATATTAATTATTGATGTTTTATTGATATTTTCAAAATTTTTGAATGGGTGGATTTATCAATTTGCTTATATTTCTTAACATCTTAAAACATTTTTATCAAATATTTTGAAAAATTTCTGATGTTTTTTTACATTATTTAATTGTCATATCTTACAAATATTCATAGCCTTTTTCAAATTACTTTTTAATAACATTTTTGCTTTTATATCGCAATATTTTATAGAGATATTTTAAGATATATTTCTCCATTATTTTTGACATTTGTAGACTATTTTTTTAGTTGCTTATTATTTGAACGTTTTAAATGACTTTGTAGTGTTTTCAATATTCTTAAAAAATTAAACAACGTTTTACAATTAATTCCTGGCATCATAGCACTTGGTACTTTTGTAGATTGCTTAAATTTTTAAAAGTATTGAGTAAAAAGTTTATATTAGAATGATAAAAATCCGCACTGTTATAATTCACTCACTTGTTTTACTCTTTATAAGAGATCACCAGCGCATCTAAGTGGTTTTCGCATCGCATTAAAACGAAAAATAAAATAAAATGTAAAAATTTGAAATTGGAAAGAATACCAAAAAAAGAAAAATTGTTAACTCAATTAATACTTACTAATTCTTAAATCGCTGATAGTCTCAACAATTGAATCAATTTCCATATCTTCCAAATCATCTTTGCCTACTAATTTTACTCTCTTTGCGAGAAATCTGGTAATAGCAAGACTTTGATTGTATTGTTTTCCATCCACAGTCAGTACAGGTACTTGTCCAAAAGGAGTTTCTATAATAATCAAATTTAATGTTGAAGCAAGTTCAATTTTTGCTTTAAGAATTTAACAAATAAAAAAATATTACTTTCTTTGAGCTTTGGCCAATCTTCAATGGCAAAGCGTTCGTCTTCAAATTGGATTCCGCCATATCTCATCAATAGTCTTGAAGGTTCGCCTATTGCTTTTACCGGAAAATATGTCAGTTTGTATTGTGGGGCCATTTTGTTGCTACTGAAATCAAGCATAATTCAATAGTGGTAGTAATTGTATTTGTATTTGTGAGATCAAACCTAACTGAAATATTTTTTCAGCAGATCTATAATAACAATAACAGTAGCTTTATTTTAACAAATTAATAGCTTTCCAAGCATCTCAAATCTTTCGCAAATATTTTGTAATGAAAAATAAATATTTAATACCGCATTGGATTTTAGACAATCATGAAATTGTTTAATTACATATTTTTATTATACGAGTAAAAAACTGTCGAAGTCTCTTTGCAGATAGATTTAAATAAATGTTATGACAAAAGCAAAATAATCTAACGCAATAAACAATTTTCATATTCTACATTGAACTATATTATTTTGATATAATATGTAAATTGTAAATATTAATTATCAACAATTACGAACATGTTTAATTTGTTGTTATAATAAAACAAGTAATTAAAACTATTGGAAAGATTTTATCAATAACAATCAATTATCATTTGTAATTGCTTCAAAGAACTTGAATAGTAATTAAGCTTTCCCATTCAAAAAAAAAAAACAAATTGATTTGATTTGACTGTATTGAAAGAAATCGTCACATGATGAGACTGCACAATATTTAATCTACAAAATATTTCATTTCCGTGCATGACTTTCATTTCATTATCAATTTATACTAAAATAAACAATTTGGTAATGAACGCTGTATAACCAAGCAAATATTTGTCTATAATTACATTAGAAATAGATTTATAGTGTGTTATCTCTTATTATTACATCAATAAAAGTAAGTGCAATCATTTTATAAAACAAAATGTTAATAGCAATTATTGCTATTTAAGGCCATCCAGTTGCTAATTATTGATCTAATATTCAATTTTTTCAAGTATTCCAATTCAGGGCCGGCAAAAAAAAATTACGATGGAAAATTTTGAAGGGTTTGAAATTGTTAACAAATTAGTATTTCATACGTCTAGTTAATATGTGCAAATTTTATTCTTGAATTTTTTAAATTAAAATGGTGTATAGTCAGCTGATTTCGGCAATTTTAATTGAGACCACTTAAGCTGCTATAATTTTCAAATTATTGCATATATCTGGATAAAATTTTCAATAAATTTGTATTTAATAAGTCTAATTAATATGCGCAAATTTTATTTTTGAATTTTTAAAATTGTGAAAATGGCGGATAATTTGCAGATCTCGAGATTTTTAATTAACACCACTAAACCTGCTGTAATTTAAAAATTATTGCATATATCTGCCTGAAATTTTCAACAAATTTTACTAAATATGACACACATACAAATTTTATTTTTGAATTTTTAAAATTAAAAAAATGGCGGATAGTAGCTGATCTCCAGATTTTTAATTGAGATCACCAAACACGCTGTAATTTTGAAATAAATGCATATATTTTGTTCAAACTTTCAACAAATTAATTTTTAATATGTCTAATTAATGTGTGCATATTTTATTTTCGAATTTTAAAAACTAAGAATCAACTAAGTTATTATGTTACTCCCAATATATAACATAAAAAATGTTATCTGAACAAAACATATTAAATATAAATACATTTTTATTAGCACATATTTTTTTTTAATTGGTCATTTAATTACATCAATAAATGTCAATTATAAATAATTATGCCATTAAAAATACATACAGCCAATGAATTGAATATTAACAATACATACAAAAATGTATGCAAATGTAAATAAATAAATAAATAAATAAATAAATAAATAAATAAATAAATAAATATAATAAATATAAAACATTTTTTGTTATAAGAGTTTGTATCATAAAATAATATATAAATTTACTGATACAAAAAGTAGAATGATTTGATATAAAAGTTTAAAAACTTACAATTTTGCTTTGATTATTAAATAAGTATTTTAAATTTGAAAAACTATTCAGATCAAATTATTTATATTTTACAGTGTTTACCATTTTGCATAAGCAAATTGTAATATTAAATCTATTGAGAAAGAGGGATTTCTACTTACTAGAAAATATGCCGGTAACAACAAATGCTGCCGACTGCGTTGGAGTTTGGAGTAGAGGTGTTGGTAGCGTCAATAAAAATCTGTTTATTTTATAGGAAAATCAAGGTCGAAAATGTTATTGCGCTAGTCTGATATTCACCAGTGGTAACGATAGTTATGGAATGTTTCCCGTATATAGACGTACTGCACTGGGTCCTTTTATAATAATTAAATTAATTATAATGCGATTCTCATTGAAACAATATGACGACAAACAGTTTAATGGGCAATATTCAAAAGCACAATTTTTTCGCCAATTAATTAATACTTAAATACAGTAATCTCCAGTTATAGCAAACTTTAATGTACTGTCAAACAGTTCGTTATAAGTTGTAAATTACTGCTTAAGCGGTTTGTTTGTACTTGGACATATGTACGCTATAACCAAGAGTTCATTATAAACGGATTCGTAATAATAATAATAAGCGGACATTACTGTATTTAAAAACTTTACTTTACAATGGTTACAAAATGGCATAATAAAATGTCAATAAAATTTTAATAAAATAATAAAATCTTGTTTGTAATGAAACATTTTCGAAATATCACTAATCTTAAAAAAATATTGAAAAGTGTTCCTAAAATGTAAAAAAATATCACGATTTGTCCAATCAGTTATAAATTGTTTTTACAAGATGCTGATGAATCACAAAATATTTTCAAAATGCTGCAGAAAGAAATATCACAAAAGATTACACCATGTTATAAACTATTTTCTAAATGCCAAAATATATAGAATGTTATTTCATAATATATAAAAATCGCAAATCGAAAAGAAAATCTCAAAAATATCCCGAAATTAATTTTGGAATGGAATAGAATAGAATAGATTATATTTGTTCATATTCTTGACGACACTGTTGTATACATAAGTGAGAATTGTACAAACACTAAATAGCTTATATACAAAATATATTTAGGTACATGCAATGCCATATGACACAGACATGTACCAACTTTAAACAACGTTAAAAGTAGCATAAAACGTATTCAATGTTATAAAATTCTCACAATTGTTACATCTTCAAATAATGTTGTATACTATTATTAATACATCACAAATATTCTGATGATGTGATCAGAATCAAAAATTTTAACAAGAAAATGTTCGCAAATTCTCGACAAACTTTACCAAAATTTAAAAAAATATATATAATTACAATAATTTGCTTTATTTTAAGTAGTAAAAGTACAAATACTTAAAAATGACAAAGTTCAGTAGAAACCACTGATCTTCTTCCACTTAAGCCATGTTTTGTCCAAATGTTTCATCTGCTTTTTCTTGATCATTCTTAAAGTGACTATGTGGCTCTACATATGATTTTTTGTGTGTATTCTATTTACGAATAATTTAAATATGAAAAAGTAAGGTCAATATTGACTTTTCTCAACATATTAAAACGTGCAATATTAACATGGGGATTTTTAGAAAACTGTTCGATAGGTGGCAGCAGGTAGAAAAAAACACGGCAAAACGGCAACCACGGCATTTAAATTCCATTCTATTATAACATCTCATACTTGATCAAGATCAAAATGGAATGTTAGAAAATTTTGAAAAATGTTATAAAACAATGAAATACTTAAACTATTGAAAATGTTGCAAACTGTTTAAAACAAGGTAAAAAATAGCAAGATGTAAAAAAATGCTGCAAAATATTTGAATATGAAATATTTTGGATACTTTATTTATAGAGTTTGTAAAGTACCAAATCAATTCATTTAATTAAACATTATTCTTGACTACCATTTTCTAATAAATACTTCAAATTAAAATATAATATATTTTATTAAAAATTACAATTTGTATAACAAATGGTATAATGAGCCACACATGTACGGTTAATTTTTCATTATTGAGAAAACTTAAGCGGTTACAAATAATACGTGCTTATATTCAATAGTAAAGAAAAACATTTTAAACGTCGCTTTTGGGACGTACGTTGCACCATTCCTTGATGGCGGGAATGGACAAGACGTTGTTCTTGACTGCTTCAAGATTTGCGTATTTGGCTGTCAAATCCATTTCAACCATAAAGTTGAGATAGTCCAACAAAGCGACAAAGAACATATCGGCCCATGTTAACTGCAACAAAAACAATGATCAAATTGTTCATGAAATTGTTATCAAATTGTGCAGCTTTGAAAAAATATACAACCATTTCCACAACAAAATACCATAAACTATGTATTTACCTTGTTGCAAGCCAAATAACCATCGTTTTGGGCGGCAATCTTGTCCAAACGCTCAAGATAGTATGGAATGGTTTCGGTCATCAGTGGTCCTTTGCGGGATTCCTTGATAGTTGCATCTTGTTCGTAAGAATATAAAGCAATTTCTAAAACACAGACAATTTTAAAACTAGTAATCTTTGCCAACAATTATTTTAAGACATTGGATGCAACAATAAAACAAAATGATAATCAAAGTGAGTCAAAACAAACATTCAAACAAATTAAATTTTCTGTATGCATTGAGGGAGGACTAGTGCTCAAACATATATCTCAAAATTTTGTTGTCCTGCATTGATTTTGGCACACACAAATGTTTCACATTTTGGTGCCATATACTATAAATTAATGTCATTTCTATGTATATAAATGGTTAAATAAATAAATAACAAAATAAATATATTTACATTTGTTCAAATAAAAAAAAAATATGAAAAAAGTCGAAATTCTGCGTACAACAATTCAATAACAATGGTAAAGGCAAAGTGAATTTTCACATCAAATAAAATTGAGTAATGGTGAAATAGGGTTTGGATTAATGTTGACAGACAAACGCAGTAAACTTCATTTTCGCGTCATATTGCTAAACAAGTGTTTCCCAAAGTGCGGGCCCCAAAACTGGTAGAACGAGACAATTGCGTATGCGTTTTTATTCATAATATTTAAATGGGTCCCATACTTTAAAACTTGTCTGAGTCTTGGTCCAGACAACTTTGGAAAACACTGCACAAGACAATGTTGGTTAAAAATTTACTCACTGGCTCTCAAATCGTTGATGGTGTCAACCATGGAATCGATTTCCAAGTCTTCCAATTCATCCTTGCCCACCAACTTTACTTTTTTGGCAAAGAATCTGGCCATGGAAATGCTTTGATGATAGATCTTGCCATCTACTGTTAAGACTGGCACTTGTCCAAATGGCATATCTATAATAAACATTGTTATTTAATGGTATTTCATATTGTACAGGGGGTGACCTAACTTATTGGTTCACCATTGCTAACTTTGCTATTATTAAAGTTATAATATCGATTAAACTAACAAAGCATTTTCAAAGGTAAAACAGAAAAACAATTGAATAAACAGTTTATGTGATATTAGCAAATTAGCAAAAATAACATTTCTTAATGTGCAATTATTTTGAAAGCAATAGGAAATCTTAAAATTGTTAATGCAAACTATCTTAAAATTAAACTAATGTTTAAGTTGAGACAAACTATATAATAATAAGCATATTCAATAAAATTAAAGTTAAAAAAAATATATAAAATTTGTTGTTTGCTCTTACTCGGTTTGATTTGTGGCCATTGTTCGCGTTCGAAACGCTCATCTTCGAATTCGATGCCGCCAAATTTCATCAAAAATCTGCTCGGTTCGGCCAAAGCTTTGACTGGGAAATAGGTCAATTTGTATTGTGGGGCCATTATGGAGCTTTCTTGAGCTTCTGAAACATAAAGTACTGTGTTAGCACAATAGATAACGGCTAAATTATAAAGAATACAATATACGTGATGTAATTTCATCCAACACTTGGTAAAACTCTTACCAATTCCTTTTAACAACAAATATATCATTATCGAGCAAATTAGCAAGTACCAATATCTGTGACTTCCTCGATAATGATGGAAAAATCGGAATAAATTTAAATTTATATAAAATAAAACGCACACCAAGTGTTTTTTTTTTCTTAACCTGAAGAATATAATGCTACGAAAGTTTTCCGTCTATATTCATAAATTTAATATAAAAGATATGGGACTTTGCGCCTATTTCGGTTGTCACACGGAATATTCACAAAAATTGAAGAACTTGAATTTTTTTATTTTTATGTCTTAATATTTTTCTATAAATTTATAAAAGGTTAAAAAAAACTCGAAAAACAACAAAACTGTAATTTTAACTCTATTTTCTTTTCATTTTATTTTAACTTTCATAAATTTCTAGACAATTTTTCCGTGACTTAAGAAAATTTAATTTTTCTAGATTAAAATATAGGTAAAAATGAAAAGAGAATACAAGCAAATGTAAATATTTGCTATAAACTGTGCACTCAATAAACAAGCTATGTTTGTTCAAGATTTAATCAACTTATAAATAAAGTGTAACTACCTTTGTTTACTTTTACTTTGCTAAACATTTATGTACAGATAACGTTAACACGCATTGCACGTACGCACTGATAGCAGTTCCTCTTATATTATGCCAATTAATAAAAAACATTCACAAACAACTTAAGGCGTATCACAAAGCAAATATATTAGTACCTTCTAGCGAGAAAATATCCGTAGTCTTGTGATTTCTTTTAATTTGATAACCATCGGAAAATTCTTCATGTTCGTCGCCTCCGGGCGAGGGCATTGCAGAACTTGTTGATTCTGACATTTTAACTAATAACTGAATGACTCAATTTGTCATAATATGAATTGATCAAACAACAATAGCATTCTTTGTTTTATTTTTAGTAATATGTATTTGTTGGGTTTTACCCAACTGGCCATTAACCTCGAGGTTCCATAGCCGTGTGTATGTAGGTATGCGTGAGTCGAGTTAGAAATTTGCTGCTTAACTTTTGCAATCATTTCATTCATATTTTCTCAAATAATTTTCATGGAAAAAAACGTGCTTAAAAAATCCTCGTGTGTTAGCATGCGATAATTGTAAACTAGTTCATCGCCTGTGCGATAATGGGCGTAAATATAATGCATTCAAGCAATTAGTATCCTACACAAAATACATATTGCATTCAATGTTAATTTAATATGTAGTTAGTTAATAAATGGTCACGCTCCATTTAAATTTAATAATACAATGAATAACTAAAAAATAGCATTAGATGATTCATTGCGCGTATTTCAACAATGAAACCTTGAAATACAATTCGAATCAATTTAATATTGCAGAGGTCAAATTTGCATTTGAGCGCTGAAAGATAAAAAATCATAGCTTTCCTAAAAATTAACATGTTTATAGTTATTGATAAAATGTTCTCTATTGTCAAACAAAGTGAGAATAAATACTTCAGCAAATGCTACGTTTTATTTTATTCATAATAATAGATCAACTCAATTAATTATATTGAATAAAATTGTCGCACAAAATTAGTACAAAATCATGTACAAATTCTGCAAAATATTAGAAATGGAAAAGATATTATTTATCCAAAGTGTTAAGTGCCGAGGTTCGTTGAAAAAAATTGACGATTGTAAAACGTCAAGAATATTTTGATTTATAAACGTCAGAAAACGTTGAAGCTATTGGATCAGGAAATGTGAATTTTGAGACTAAAATAGTTGGCCAAAAATAACAGCATCAACTGAAAAACGTTTGATATGTACCCGAGTACCATTAAACCAAAATATAATGTCAATAGGTAATACATTGGATAAAGGTTTTTTATCTGTACAAGCTTCCAAAATAGCGAGGTTTGGAAATGGAAAAAAATGTAAGCTATTAGATTAGGAAATGTGCATTTTGAAACTAAAATAGTTGGCAAAAATACCAGCATCATCTGAAGAACGTTTGATATGTACCCAAGTACCATTAAACCAAAATATAATGTCAATAGGAAAAACATTGGATAAAAGGTTTTTATCTGTACAAGCTTCCAAAATAGCGAGGATTGGAAATGGAAAAAAAATGTAAGCTATTAGATCAGGATATGTGTATTTTGAGACTAAAATAGTTGGCAAAATACCAGCATCATCTGAAGAATGTTTGATATGCCCAAGTACCATTAAACCAAAATATAATGTTAATAGGAAAAACATGATAAAGGTTTTTTATCTGTACAAGCTCCCAAAATACCGAGGATTGGAAATAGACAAAATTTAAGCTATTGCATCAGGAAATGTACATTTTGTGAGTGAAATAATTGGCAAAAAAATACCAGCATCACCTGAAGAACGTTTGATATGTACGAGAGTTAAACCAAAATATAATGTCAATAGAAAAAATATTAGATAAAGGTTTATTATTTACACAAGGTCCCAAAATAATGAGGATTTGAAATAGAAAAATATAGACGCTATTGAATCAGGAAATGTGCATTTTGAAACTAAAATAAATGGCCAAAAATACCAGCATCATCTGAAAGATCTTTGATATGTTCCAAAGTTAAACCAAAATGTAATGTCAATAGGAAAAATTGATAAGGTTTTCTACCTGTACGTACATAATATGAGCGTCATATCTTACTAAGCGGAAAAGGCATATTCAGCAAGCTTAACAAAAAGACGTAAAGAAATCGAACGGTATCAACAAAGTCGTGCAACACGTGAAGAAATTATTAAAATAGAAATTAATGATAAAAACAAAATATGTCAAAAATGTATAGACGAGAAATAAACACTTTTACAATTTCAAAAACAGAAAAAACGCCACTGAGGCAGACAAACTCGTGTATGCTGATGTCCGTGGACGCATGCAAATAAAACCAATATAAAAATAAAATTATTATATGTGCTTTACGGATGATTTTACAAAGTTTGGAAGTGTTTTCTTTCTATTAAAGAAAAATCAGAGGTTACAAAACGCTGTAAAATATTTACTGAAGAAGCCATTGTTGTAAACTATTGAAAAAATCCTATCTAATGTAGGACAAAATTCAACAATATCCAAGTGTTTCTTTATAAAAATAAAACGGATAACCATTAGAAGAACAATATCATATAAGCATGAACAAAATAGCTGATCTTAAAGAAAAATATACCACTCCAGTGCATAATCTATATTTCATGGAAATGATCCAAAGCAGGTTGTTGGTAAATCAAGTTCAAGAATGAAATAAATATGTTCTAAAAATGTAATGTATATACATATAATACCAAACAAAAAAAACAATAATTTGATAAAAAAACAGTCGATTGGTTGGATACTACTGTAGTACAAAGAAACAAGGCATGCTTAAATAAGGCAATTATTGTTTAAAGCCATTACATCAACAACAGAAGTTTAAATAATACTCCCAACAATGATAATTATAGAAAATAATAACATTTAAATTGATAATCCTTAAGAACCAAAATATCAGAAACTTTTAATGCAATTTAACAGAAATATTTTACAAAACTTCATAAGAGTAACTCTTGAATATGTGCACACAATATTGTTGAAAGATTAATTGAAAAAGCAATAAAATATTTTTGCAAAAAATACAATTTTTTTCATATTTTTTAAAATATAAATATAAATGTCAAAATAATTATTTAAAATAGAAAATAATTCCTGCAACAAACACCACAGAATTGATTACAATAAATTGCTTTATTAGTTAGGTTGCAGGGCAACCCTTCAACTGTAGGACCCCGCATAATAAAATTCAATTCAATTTATTTTCTGGAAGTGATTAATTTTAATAAACGTATACAACATTTCACTTCAGTATTAATAGATGCATTTTAGATTTTTTGTTGGCGTCAGAAACTATAATTATTTACGGAAACACTTTACAAAACATAAATATATCAGTTTTTTCATTTAGTTTAAATTAATCCTCAAAATCTTTCCAAAAAATAATATTTATCAAAAACTAAGTAATAATAAATAAAAATTGTAAATTGCAAACATATTTCAACAGTTCGGCAGTTTAATATAACTTTAAAAATAAAGAACATATTAATATTCTCGGAAATTAAAAGCAGATGTTTAAGATTACTTGAAAACAATGTGTACATTGAGCTTTAAATTAGATGAAAACTTAAACAGCCTTCAACATTATAATTTGTTTCGAAAAAAACGAAATAAGAGTTCAGCAAAATTCAATTCAATAAAACTGAAAATGTTTAATTAAACAACATTAATTAATTGGGCACATTCTTATTTAGTTTATAACCGAAGAAATACAATTTAAAAGCCGGCCGGCATTGAATCAATCCGTGCACAACGATATGAAATAAATTCTATAAAAATCAATTGAAATTCTAAAAATAAAACCGCGTATGTTATTTTAAATGGTCAGATATAAGTTGAATGTTTGAAACATTTATTTTATAACACTTGCTACGTTATATTTAACAATAAAATTAATTTAACCTGATAATTTATTACTTTATGCAACATACGATAACATAAATTAAACCAAAATAGTGTAAGCAATGGTTACATAATATGGTTCAACTTAAGTAATGTATTTAATTCGTAGATTTAATAAATTGTTAACTTATTTAAAGTAATAATATTATAATAATGATTAAAAAATAATAATTGATATTGATTAACTTACAAGAAGCCGGTATAAACAGACGATTGAACGAACGAAGCGAACGACAAACTGGCTGCAGGCAGACTGTTGGCGCGGCTTGGTTTAGCCGGTGCAATGTTAAGGTCAATGAGTGGGGCATCGTAGAACGCGGGCGGGGGCAAGAATTCTATTTTTACTAAATAGATAGTAATTATATCTTATCAAACAGAATATAACTCTTTCAGCTTATATTTTGTTTGCTTCATTTAGATGACTTTTAGTTATTTGCTGAATGTCACTTATCGAATTACGGTCAACAATTCTTAATAAAAAATATTATCTATTGCATAATTTTGAAACTGTTATGTTATTACAATGTTTATACGTTATACTATATAAATCGTATTACATCACAATGTTTTTACATCGAATGCAATTGTACTCGGTAATAATCTTTACAGGTTGATTTGCCAAAACAAAAAATAACATTGTGCTGCTTATTTATGTAACTATTGATGAAAGAAGTAATTAACTTATACAGATAAATAAAAATATATCAAGAAAGTGTAAAATTTTATGAAAAGTATACAATATTTGATGTACGAATATAATAGAATTTAACAATATTCATTTTGAAAATTATAAAATTAAAACTCCACAAATATAATAAAAAAAAGTATTTTATTCAACTTATCATTATGTACATTATGGTTTGAATAAAATACTTTTCTTATTATATTTGTGGAGTTTTAATATTATAATTTTCAGAATTAGTATTATGAAGAATTATACTTTTAAAAGTTTTAAAGAAACCTGCGAAAATCTGTACATGCAGAGTCATATTTTGTCACGAAATTTTATTTTAAGCTCGGAGCATAAGCAGCCAGTTACTTTCTGATCAATTTTAATAGCTTCATTACCAATCAGATATTCTAATATTTTTTTTGTATGAATTATAATAATTCGAGTAGCGTAGCGTAGTAGTTTTATTATCAACTTAAAAAATTCCAGTAAAAGCAAATTTATATTGAATAATTCTTCTAGACTTTAAAAACCAATTAAATTTTGCATTTTTCGTTCTAACCACATAAACTCGAAAAAGTATTATGAACGTTTAAACTCAATAAGAAGCACTTTAAACTTTCTAATTATTAATAAAAAGATTAAATTAGACAAACTAACTTAATTATGATGCTGTTAACATATTGTACAAATGTTTATAAATTAAACACAACGATTTAAAATTCTCCACCAGAAACCACAAAGTGTATGTATCATAAAAATAAAATTACTAATAATTCATGATTAATTTGATTATTACCATTGCAGCTGCATAACAGTCATTGGATAAACAATCGTAATGACACAAAAACACGTTTTGAACCAGATAAAAGCCCATGACTATGCATAAAGAAAAAACAAATTATTATTTTTATAGGAATATTTCATCACTTATCAGTTTTTAGAAAAGCATTAGCAATTGTGCATGCATTATTCATTAATACAAACAACCATTGGTTTTTTTTTACAATAAAATATAAAGCAACAATTTTAGAATCTATTTTGTTCCTATTAATTAAGAAGTTTTAAAATGCAATCAAAATTCTATTAAAACTTACTTCCAATGATTTATTTCAAAATAAATAAAAACAAACATTTTATGATATACGGGTGTGGGTTTAAAGCAAAACTTAATTTTGAACATCCTCAAAACACTTGCCAGAGCATATCTCCAATATTTAGTAGGCGACGACTTTCTTGAGACTCAACAACAAAAGATTTTCTTCATTCGTTGAAATTTTCTTCCAGCCAACCAAGGCTGCTTTTAGTTTTGGAAACAAGTGAAAGTATAATAGAGCTAATCCCAGTGAATATGGTGAATGGCAACCGATTTAGAACTTCTCGCAATTATTTCAGCTCATTTCAATCGAACTGTATTTAGTACGCGTAATTCGTTTTTAGCATAGAGAACATTAAACAAAAGTAGTTTGAGAGATATCTTTCTTAGGATAGAACAAGAACATGCTGTATTAACCGGTAAAATGGGATTTCTTCTTTTTCTGTGTAATGGAACTTTAATATATATATTTATATCTCCAAACAATATAAATATTGAATATAAAAGAATTACATATAGAATTTAACGTCGAC
Source organism: Tachinus sp. AB-2021 (assembly GCA_030264575.1). Lineage (NCBI taxonomy): Eukaryota > Metazoa > Arthropoda > Insecta > Coleoptera > Staphylinidae > Tachinus > Tachinus sp. AB-2021. The sequence goes on from JARJEC010112535.1 coordinate 23,509, forward strand.
TAACTATTTATGCGCCTACAACCGCATTATTGTACAATAACATATTTAATAGTCGATTGAACAATTTTTTAAATTCATTTGTAATATAGATATTATTAAAAGTCGCCATATTTACGTCATTTTTGGTAAATATAACGTCAGATGCCCAATAGATGACGTCTAATAGACCTCATTTTTAGTCGAACAAATGACGTCACATTTTCGGCGTCATAAAGACGTATTTTTAAGACGTCATATTACCGACGTGATGTTGGCTTACGTTTAACGACGAACTACCACGTGAAACGCGTTTTTTAGTAGCCTTTGCCGTTACTATGTTATGCACACGCCACCACACAATCCACACGTTTTATTAACCTTACTCATTGGGCATGGCATTAACTTTGAGGATGGTGATAATAGCAATATTGCTATTGTTATTGCTATTTTGCCGAAATTAAGTTAAGATGAAATGACTTCGGATATTCAGTGAAAGTCTTAAATGAAATTAGTTAAAAGAAAAAGGTGTCGGCCTGAATTTTTATTATTATGCAGCAGCAAAATAAGTGACAATATGCCTCATATAATAAATTAATTATAAACATCTTATTTTTTGAAAGCATTGATCAAAGTATTAGATATAACATTCTTCTACATATTTTAATGAGTGATGGGCTGACAATAGCATAATCGGTTATTTGTTATTTAAGAAATTACATTTATTTTAGAGTACGTTCACAAGTTTTCCTACATGCCAGCGCTAAGAAAGAGGGCAGAATAACTCCGAAACGTATACTAAAATAAATTTATTTTTTAGCTCGTCTATTTTACGGCAATAACTGACGTCTGTTTCACGTTATTAAGTAACGTCAATTTCACGTTTCTAAATGACGTCTTTGCTCATATTTTTGTCTTTTTGTCGTCATATTTACGTCATGTTTTAGGTCATAATAACATAAACAATGACAAAAAATTACGTTAATATGACGTGTCTTTGCTGGCTGGGAACGTCCTTCTAAATATTTTAGTGTTCGTTTCGAAGTTTTTCTGCTTGCCAGCGTTGAGAAAGGATGCAAAACTAAAACAAAACGTACGCTAAAATAAATGTAATTTTTTAAATAACAAACAACCGATTGTCTTATCGCCAGCCCACAGCCCGTTCAATTATTCATAAAACTTTGTACATTTTAAATATCAAACTCTGTTTCATTTCAAAGCACTTACTTTAGTTTTCAATATTTTTACTATTTTAGACGACGCATAATAACCTCTCACAAAGCACTTTTTGCTAATTTTATTAAAAGTTTAAAAACAATACTTAGTTTTCTTCGCTTTTTTACAACTTTTAATAAGATCAGCTTACTCAATTATTGGTGGATTAGCAAAAGTTACTTTTAAAAATTGAACTCAACGTTTAAAACCAATGAACAATTTTCCTCAAACGTTTTAAGACCAATGTACAATAGGTCTGAAACACTCAATTTTTGAGACCTATTGTGCATTGGTCATTGAATTTACAAAATTAAAAAAATATATATATATATAAAATACTGTGCAGATAATTTTTATTGTTACATATTTTTTAGCATACTATTTACATTAGTGTTGGTGAATATCCTAATTATCACGAAATTTGGGTCACCATCGATATATTTTTTTTTATAAACACTGAATTTTTTATTAATTAAAAATCGCTTTCGGGACGAGTGCTGCACCATTCGTTGATAGCTGGTATTGACAATACATTGTTTTTGACAGCTTCCAGGTTTGCATACGAAGCTGTCAAGTCCATATCTGCCATATAGTTAAGATAATCTAATACAGCAACAAAGAAGATATCAGCCCATGTCAACTGTAACAAAAAAATAATCTTAAAATTCAATTTGGTCTAGCGTTGGTCTAAGACAAATATTTGTGTTGTTTTAATTTTTATAATTTTTGGAATGAACATTATACAATTCCATTGGTGTTAGGACATCAAATATTGAAAACTTTTAAGCAACTAATTAAATATTTAAAAAGCTATAATTTTATCAACAAACTCAGTGGTTATATGTTTTTTTAGTCTTAGTATGAAGAATATAAGAGATACTAGACATTTTTATTCATTCTGAAAAGTATAAAATTAAAACTCCACAAATATAACAAGAAAAGTATTTTATTCAACTTATCTTATTTACAAACTATATATATATATATATATATATATATATATATATTTCGTCATTATCAATGGCGATTAAATTATAAACAAAAATCTTCATAAAGATGGCGCTATTTGAATTCCACCATATTCGGACATCAA
>JARJEC010112606.1:0-13081 GCA_030264575.1 Tachinus sp. AB-2021
GGTTATGAAATGAAAACGCTTAGCATTTATTTTTTTATCTATTTTTATTTGTAAACATTTGTATTGGGGTTTTCTTGCGTTTACCTGTACATTAAATAAGCTGAGGACAATTTTAACACTTGCAGTATTTTTTTATTTCGTTATAATACCATTATTACTTTAGTTTTTATTTTCAACTGATAATTGCGATTATTAAGATTGGAAATGTGCGTTTTTTATTCAATAACTACCATTGGCCAGTCAATATCAACTGCAAATTTGTGTGCTTAAAGTGCAGCCTCGAAAGTAAGTACTTGGCGACGCACCAATAATATAAAACGAACATTTAGTTATTTTCAGCTGCATGAGGTACAATGATTTACCCAAAAAAGAATTATCTTAATCTAATGTGACAGTAACATTTTCAAATTGTTTTCCTCAGAGCAGCAGTTACAATTACAATATTAAGATATTTAATTTGGAGCGTTAAATCGTTTACAGCATGTCTCCAGGAGCGATGTTAAAAACGTAGGCCAGAAAACTGACAACCTATAGATTATAATTTTTATATATTTATTTTTATAAGATGATGAAGATGAACGGTAAGAATAGGTCTCAGCGATCAACCAACAGTAGGTGCAACAAAATTCTTAAAACTTATAATCAATAGGTTGTTAGTTTTTTGGCCTACATTTTCATCATCGCTCATCATCGCTTCAACATATACGCACTCACAAGAGTACACTCTCCTGTTTATGCAATTGACTGTAATAGTTTTTTTGTTACACTTTTATATGCTTAGGTAATAATAATCTTCACATGTTGATTTGCCAAAAAATTAAATAACTAGCTTTATTGTCGCTCTTGTCGTTTATCGTCTTTCCAAAATAAATACATCCTAATGAATCTAGAGCTGTGTAAGCCAGTTGGATTTTACTCGACCAACGAGCATTGCGTAAATGTGTCCAAAAAGTGAAAACATATTGCATATTCCATGGAATTAATTTTTTTTTTAAATTAACATTCATTTCAGTGTAATTTTAAATAATTCAAGTATAATTCGTTAATTTTTTGCAATTTCTTATTTATGCCCTTAATTATCATTTTATAAACTACATCATAAATTTTATATTGTTTTGTAGATTATTTTAAATGTATATTAAAAGCATTTATTACAACACTTTTAATTTTGATATCTATTTCCTCAATTTTAAAGATAACCGACATTTGACAGCACACACCACATACCAATATTTTTAATCACCCCAGAATTTGAGATTTTGCTGAGTTTTTCTATAATGATGCAAAACAAACTTAAAAATGGAATATCGACATCGATGTTCTAAAATATGGATCATGGATATTGTTTACACCTTGTTTCCGAGATTTCTTTCTATAGAATTTTCGTCATTAGACTTGTGGACCAAATAGTAAATTGCGGGTTATAAAATGTAGCATTATTAAAAATTCTGCGTCTTTTATGGAAAAAGAAAGTCATTTGAGGTTGGTTTCAGCTGTAGTGCAATAAGTTTGGGCAACTGCATATGAACTGAGTGCTTGTGGGATGTGTCTTTATAGTGGATGTACTGCAATTTACGTTCAGCTTATCTAATCTTATTGGCAGAACTTTTTGCCGTTTACCCGGCACTTCTATGTTCAACTGAGTTCTGTCAAATCTTATGTGATTTGTTTAGACTCACTGACTATTTGACAAATTCTGGCTCACTATCTTTTGAGACAAATTTATTCGATTATGGTTCAGTTGGTGACAATTAATGTCTTTCTTATTTTTATACGGGGTCCCAGGCATGACGCCAAAAACACATCTGATAAGGCATGTATTTAGGATGTCTTTGATTTTGCAGCAGTGGGCTTTGTTTTGTTGGCATCTGCTCTTTAGGGCAATAAACTAAGAAACGTTTAAGATGCAGTTTAGCCATGCGCTTCATCATGCAGGCCTACATGCAGAAAAGACGGTCGTCAGGCGTTTGCGCATCAGTCACTAGAATCATAAACATCTATTGGCATCAGAAGAGTTCTTAGTGTGTGATATATGCGATGTTCCTCTAACTGTCACATCCTATTGCATTGTCGACAGTTTTTGGAATATTGTATAGCTACTGAACTCTGTCTTCTCTCTCTCTCTCTTCTCTCTCTTTCTCTTTTTCTTTCTCTCTTTTTTCTTTTCTCTATCTCTCTCCAGATTTAAAGTTGTCCTAAGCAGGCAGTCGATGCATGTGAATCAACTGCTTGAGTTTTTACAACTCAGCTTGCTTGGTTCGTGGATCTAAGTTTATTGATGTTTCTTGTTTGCCTATAATATATAATTAATTGTATTGTAAAATATCTAAGTCTCTGTACAGTATAGTCTGTTTGTACCTTTTATTATATTTATTTATTTTAATTAATTTATTTATTTTATTTTAATATGCCTTTTATTTTACTTCAAATAGATAAGCAATAGACAATAATACTTTTTTAGATAGTTTTGCCAAACAATTAACTAACTAACACGAATGATTGCTTTATTGGTTAGGATTTTCTCCTCTTAGTCATCTTTTTGCTTAACTTGCCCTTTTCCAAGAGAACACCCACGTTTTTTTAGCCTATGTGTTTGTCGTATTGGTAAATATAATTTTTCTGCTGTTCTGTCAATTGAAAATGCTGTCTGAAATGGATGGTAATGATGGCAAGTGCCTAGCATGAAAGATAGAGAGAAGCTACGTAAAACCAGGAAAATTAAGTAATTTTGAAATCAATGAAATCTTTTTTAAAAAGAATAACTAAACACTCTTATTTTGGTAGATAACTAAATTTAGTTGAAATTGGTTTCTTAGAATGCTTTCTACAATTTTGTCCAATATACATAAGTAGGTTGGTAATTTGAATGTGCAGATCAGTCGTGGTTGTGTCTTCCGAATATAGTGACTATTCTATGATTGCGTACGATGTTAATTTTTAAACTAACTTAAGTACGCAAAGTGCGTGATAAAAACGAATGCACAAAATTCAATCTTCTTCAGCACTATTAACTTTGTAATTCCTGTAAAAATTTATATTATACATTATTTTTTATATTGTAGTTAATAATTAAATAATAAATGCAATTATGCATTAATTCAATTGATTTGAAATAATGTGGAAATGTAACTTTACAAAAAAAGTTTACAAGTTATAACCAACAATAGACCACAAGTGACAACAAATAGTCAGTTAAATATCGACAGCAATAACAAATATGCATAGAAGGAATAAAAGAATTGTATAATTTGCTATTATTTGTCATACATTTGAACAAAACTTAGGACAAACGCAATATTTTATCCTAATTAAAATCTAATTTAATTAATTTAGTTATTCTCAGTATATTATGTAAGCATTTAATATTAAATTATTTGAAAAATTACAATGATTTGACAATATTATCTAATCTAATAATTGACAGAATATATCTTTATTGCTCTGTGCAAAATAATTGTGTGCCATGTCGGTAGAATGACATTAAGATTATTCAAGTTCATTTGCGGTTTTGCCAAATTGTGAATTTATTAAGTAATCTTTTAGCTATGAAATATTACTATATCTTTAAAACACGATTAATATTGTTTAATTGGTAAAAAAGTATTTCTTCACAACAATCTACCAATTACGAGAAATGCCAACAAAAAACCATTGTTATATTAATTAATCATTAGGATGATTTTGACCGTTACTACGTCGTACTGTACACTAAGAAATAATACAATTTATATGGGAGGGTTGTATTCTGAGCAGGAATTGATCTAGTTACGATTTTTTTTTTAATTTCTGCGGACCCAAACCAATTAAATAATTCAGTATAGATTCCAAACTTATTCAAAACTTGTTGAAACAATACTTTCATATTAAAACAAACAAAAAATGAATCCAAGAAATAAATTGAAATATTATTTAATCAAAACAGAATAATAGAATTTGAACTGTTGTTCTGCGTTTTTAACGATCTTTATTGAAAGCAGAAAAATATTTTAGCATTTGAAGTCTCGTCATCTTGTCTGTTAAACATATGGTTTTTAAAGTCTGTCTATAGATTTGAACTGTTTTCTTAATTTAGAAAAATTGACTTTTGTTGTACTTCTTTGGCAAATAAATATGTTTAATATTTTCTTTTACCATTGTATATTCCGTTTATGATTTGCTTGTGTCTAAAATAGGTTACATCTGATTTGAAATGCAGATATTGTTGTTTAAAAGTTTTGACAATGAATTATTAATTAAATATATTTACTTTAGTCTAAAAAAATAATAAGCCAGCAAGTTTATCAGGTGTCAATCATTACTTTTTCTTCCTACAATATGTAAGATGCTGAATAGTCTTATTATTATATATAAAGGTAATGTATATTTAATAAATGAAATAATTGTGCAAATCTATAAATAGTAGCCATGACAATATTCACAACCGAAGCTTGAATTAGACATTATTAAAACAGAACTATATTTGGCATGTTTGTAACCTTGTTTCGAGAATTCTATTTTCTATAGACTTAATTCGATTATGACAAACGTTTGATATGTTATTTGGGTTAATCATGTTTACTCATCTTTTTATGGCGTTGGACGCTTAATGAATCAACCCGATTTATAAATAAAACCCCAAATTTAGAATTAAATATTGCAGCGAGTCAACTCTGATGTTTCACTGCTACAGCACATTAATGAATTGTGCTGTGTATCTGATTGGGGGGACCCTAATTTAGATGAGAACACATTGGGTTGTTGAATTTATGAATTATATCCGTGTGACTAAAATTAGGTGGCTAACTTATTTAAAAAAGTTGATATATAAATAAACGCGAAGAAGTGCTAGATGCACATCTGTTGCGTTTTGCAAAACTGGATTCTGGATTAATCCCTTATTATAAGTTAGTAACAGTTTTTGGGGTTACGGAATTCGTGGATCTCGTGAACACGGCGACTCCGCCCGAATGGAGTTATATTTGTGCTGCGTTGGGAGCGGCGCGGCAGAGAGTTCGGCGGAAAGTATGGTCGAAGTGCCGCCGTATCTCAAGTTACCTGAAGGGGGGAGCATCCTTTTATAGACACAGCGAGTCCAACATATACGCGTCGGTGGTGCCGCAAGTGGCCGCTGTCACTGGTTTGCGAACACGTACCTGTTCTTTTTACTGTGCCGCTTTTTTCAGACCTTTCTTTTTTATTTCATTTCATCTGTACGATTGCAAGAATGCCGCGGCCTCCTTTCGCAGATTTCAACAATCTGGAAATAGATGGTCTACCGCTGATGGCTATGCTATATAACGGCATGATTGGTGCGCCGTCGGCGGCAGTACGTTCACCTGCCCAGGTTCCCAACTCAAGGATGTTTATTTTCAAAACTGCAAACAGTAGACAATTTTCTCATCCACACAAGCATACGTTCAAAAATGTATGGGCTGTGCATTTTGTATTTCTACCGTCAAAGTTGATTTAATAAAATTAAGCATTTATATGTTTTTTTTTAATTTTGTTTATTTTTATACAAGATTCAAAGTTGCTGAAACATATTTTAAAAATAATAATTACCTACTTAACGATGATACTAATATAACATTTTAAAAGCTACACATTTCAATTATCTAATTTATTTTATAAGCTTTCTATAGAATTCAAAAATTGTTATCAATTTCAGAGTCAGTTTAAATTCTTGAGAACTTTGGAAACGAGTTCACAAACCATTGAACCTCGACTTTCTATAAATTTTAGATGTTTGCTATATATTTTTACATATTTTTGATCACGCACCACGAAAGCTTTACAAATTGTACAGTTTTTTTTATAAAGTTATGAACCATTTGGTAAACGTTGGTAATTTGTAATTTATATTAAAATCGTCCTCGAAATTATTCAGTTCGTTTTTATTTTCTTTTTTAGAACGGTTCTTTGCGACTTTAAGGGTTAATTTAAAATCGAAACGTTTTGATTTTTAATTAACCATTGAAGAGCCATTTTAAAAAAGGAAAACAAAAACGAACCCTTGATAATATTTGTATAATTTATTTCATATAATTTAGAAATATATAATATAAAAATATAAAATGTTTACTACTTCTTCAATTAATTTTAAGATATTAATCTATCTTAAGAACCATCTAAGAACAATAATATTTAATATTGGAAGAAATGATAAAGGCTATCGGACTTTATCCGTTATCATTTTTTTAAATATCCATAATAGCACGTAGACTTTTTCAAAAGTAATATTTAACACGTCGACTGTATTTGACAGTTTGACTGATATTTACAAAAATACATTATATAAAACATTTAAAGAAAAAAAATCAATAATTATCCAATTTTACTGTACTACATGTAACAAGCGCCAACAATTAAATGCTGGCAATTATTTTATTCTTTATAAGTGCTTCATCTCCTGATTCAATGCGATCAGTGGATAGCTATAACAGTTTGTGAGTAAAATCCCATAAGAATTTATATAAGTGTCTAAACCACTATTTAACTACCAATACCCACCATTTTGCTACCAATAGCCACCGTTTAGCCACCAATAGCTAATGTTTAGCCACTATTTGGCCACTGCTTAGCCTCCAATGGGCTATTAGTGGCTAAATGGTGGCCATTGGTGACAAATACAGGTCCGGACTCAGTGAGGAGCGAATTGCAAAACGGTCAATGCGGAAATTGATGCCCTCATACTAGTAGGGATTGCAAATTATTTAAAAATATTTAGATTCGTTTATTGTGTAAGAATAAAATAAACAAATTTAATTATTATAGAAAATAAAAATATCCTTTAATTATAAATGTTATTATTAAATTACATTTTTGTTGTGTCGCCTGATATATGTTTTTCGGATGTAGAGATCACTAAAGCTACCTTTCTCAGTCGTGACCGAACTTTGTACAAACGTTTTCTACAATAGAGAACGCTTTTTCCTTAATTCCACCATCAAGCGTAGAGTTCACGCTTGTTGGTGGAATTAAAATTTAAAAAAATGACTACATTCTTCAAAGAATTTTATTTTGCTTTTAATTAAACTTCGATTTTATGCTTGATAATTTGAGTTGGATAATATGTTGGAGAACAACTTTTACTGAAACTTGTTCTTCAACCTTTGTATTAATAGGTACGGCGCATGGGATTAATATCTCTTTCTTTTAAAATCAGTTCTTTTAGATCGTCAGAAAAATCAGATTTTAGACTAGACCGTTATGACCTTTATTTTTGTTGCTAATTATCATTCTTGCAAAGCTATTTTAGGCTATTATATTTGGACTAGTAAAAAGTGTGTGACTTTACTTTTTCCACCGTTATGTAAATGAAATTCCAGTTACATTTCTTCATCTTTGACTTATTCGATATTCGAAAGTCAAAATTGTGTTTAAATTTTTGCGAGAGCTCACCAGATTCTAAATTCTGTTTAAAAGAAAATAATGCACGGCATCAGCTAAAAGAAGATTTACATTCTTTTAACAAAGAGCGTCAACAGTATGCTTTACTGAAAAAATGTATCTTGAATATCACTATCAGACGCTGGGCGTGAATTATATTTTGCTGTTTACATCATCTCAAGAATTTGCATTAAACTATTCTATAGATTTTTGGTGACCACAATAAATTTTAATTCTTTCCGAAATTCTTGATTTTTAGTACATTTAAAGAATATCTTTTAATCGAGCAAACTTTTTTTATGAAAATTCAAAATTTAAATTCAATATTCATATGCACCAACACCTTTGTATTTATTTTTGTTTTTGTGAATTTGACTGATGTTAAAACATAATTTGTTTACAAGTTTTTTTTGAAATAAATGTATGCGTGAAGAAGTTAAACTTAAGCCACAATTCTTCAAATTTTATTCCACTTTTGTTTTGCAAATATTACATGTCTAATTAGTTAAATTTTTGGTAAATCAACTGAAGAAGATTATCATTGCATCTTCTTTTATGCAAACTACATACATCTCCGAATAAATCTTCGTTTATTGAATTTTACTCTTCAAAAAACTTCTCTTTGGATTTGATAACTGTATTGGGACTAGCAAAGTAAACGTTAGATTTTAGTAATCTACACTGAAAGATTACCGAGATTAGGAGGTCGACTATCTTGTGGGGCTAAACCTGCTCTGCAGATCAGCAATATTTCGTATAGTTGTATGGTCAATGGCGCCGTTTTGTTAAACTAGACACGAGACATGTTTTTTGAGCACCGCATTAAAAAATGTTTCTAGCACTATACCAAACTGAATTGACTTTAATGGTTTAGCCATTATTTTTAAAAAAGTATAGACTGATCACCCCAACAAATACTACTTGATAATCGACTAGAAATTTTTTTCTGTATTACTTTTGACTTGTGTCTTTTCAAAAAATGAAAGTTCTGTGAATTGAAATACCATACAAGTGAGTTCTATCTGACATAATCTTCAAAAATTTTAGCATTATTTTTTCCAAAAATGTCTTGCAGAAATTGAGGCGATTCACTTTATTAATAAGATTTAACCATTAGATTACCTGTATCTTATATAAATGAAATTTTAAATTCAAATGTAAGATTTGTCAAAGGGAAGTTGTCGGCAATCGAATTGGCAATTGATTGCTGAATTGTAGAGAAATTTAGATTTGTTTAACGACTACTCCGCCAAATTTTGAGCTACCCCTTTTGTTAAAATCTTCAATCTATCTCAAATGGAATTTCTCGACGAGACTCCAGCGCAGACTGGCATATTCAATTTTTGTCAAACACGATTTTACAGTAAAGCGTCATTGTAATACTGAGCCGGTTTACCATTATAACATTGACGTTTGTGAAATAAACAGTACTTCCTGAGCAACTTATTAAAAACCGTTTAATCATATTGCAGGATATTGTAGATATGAATAAATGTTCAGTTACAATAAAATAAAATTGGTTATAATTAAATTCATTTGCCATTTATTGAGAAAATTTTAAGTTTGACACAGGTATTATTTAATTTTGGTTTTTAATTAATATAATTCTTAAGTACCTCAAATTTTAAATACAAGGGGAGTTTATGTTATTTACCTAGCTATGAAAACAATATAATATTTCGACAATTTTCTTGAGCAGTTTTATTTATAGTGTCATCTCTAAGTTAGGTTTTAATGCCGTAACATATTTTAATTTATTTGATTTTAAAGAGACGCAAATGAGGGATTTACAATTTAAACACAAAAGCGTCACAAAATTTTTATTCAAAGAAGGCAGTAGCCCCAAGAATATCTAAGAGTATGTTGCCAGTATAGGATGAAAATTGTCCGCTCTATTTCCAAGTCGATAATTAGTGCAAACAGTTCAAATAGGGCAGGGAATCCATTTATGATGATCTAAAGTGCGGAAGACCTCTGGAAGCACGAACTGACAAAATCATTAAAAAAATTGAAGATTTGCTGTTAATTGACCGCCAAGTAAAGGTTTCAGTTATTGCTAGAGAAGTAGTCTATATTAAAGTAAGCAAAGCGTCCGCTGGATGGATTTAGAAACTGATCAGTCCCTGTGTAGACAACAAATTTCCGAGGACAGTTTTATCCCAAGGTGAATCTATAGAATTGTAACAGGAGATGAGATCTGGGTACACCACTGAGACTTCCCCACCACTGGGTAGGACCCTTCCATGAAACAACAGTCTATGCAATAGGTTCTTAAGACCTCTCCACCACATAAGAAGGTAACGACGCAATTTTTTGCAGCAAAAGTGATGGCTATAGTTTTCTAAGACATTGGTGGGATTCTTTTAGTTGAGTATATGTCAAAAATGACTACAATAACGGTGAATGTCTACAAAGACACAATTAAGAACTTGAAAGCTTCTATACACAGAAAATACCTCACAAGTACGCTTAGGACAATCTGCATCTGCATAAGAATTACCATTACGCACTGCATAATGGACCTTCCACACGATAGCGATTTACTATGCGCAAACACCGTGCCCTGTCCATTTAATCAAAAAGCATGTAAGAACCTCGCGCTTTCCAGGGTGTACGTACTTACTGGCTGGTTCACTATAAGTCACAAGTTTGTAGGCACAGGTGAAACCTTATCCACATGACACAACCAATGTCGCCGCGCAAGTCTAGTTTACGCAATTATTCTTTTACCTTTTCAACAGTCTAAAAGATGCACTTATAGGACTGCGCGGTATACAGTTTTTGCTTACACGGGCTTTGATATACAAATCGGGTTGTGGAGACAATGCTTAAGTAAAGCATGTACGTGGTTAAGGCACATAAACAACGAATTGTTCAAGAAGTAATCAATGAATGAATGTGGTTTTAAGGAATTACAACATTTACATTATTCCTTTCTCGCCCCCTTGTAACTATAATCTCGTTCTAAAACTAAAAGAAAAAACACTTGAGAGAGCGTTGCGTATATTGGATGACAACTTATGGGTCTTCAACACGTACATGCTTTATTTAAGCCTTGCCTGCGCAAACTGTATACTGGAGCCCGTGTGTGTGGACGAGAAAACTGTACATCGTGCAGTCGCATGAGCGCGGCTTGTGGGCTGTTCAAAAGGCCGCGTGAACTAAGTTTGCATTATTTACGAATAAATTAATTAACATTACAGCAGGTAAGCAGGGTTGGTAGTGTTGGCAATATATTGCAAAATGGACTATGTAAAAGGCAATATTGGGATGAAAATTTGATTTTGCGTTGGGCTCTTATTTAGGCAATCAAAAATAAGGCGTTTTGAGGAATTTTAAAATATTTCCACTCTATAAACAAATCAAATATATAATTATAATATTATAATTTGCTGCCAAAAATATTTGAATGAGAAGGTTCATGGTATATTATTGCAGTAATAAAAACAGAAAAAGAATGATTTTATTCAACAAAAACAAAAACACGTTATTGAGATCGGAGCAACATAAATTGGGCCGCAATATTTATACCTTTTTTGCACGATCATCAAGCACGTAGCTATAAGAATAAATTTGAATTTACCGCTAAATATATACTTGCGGTATCTATTGGCGTTTTTGGCAAACAACTTGCCCAAAATTCTGCCAACCCTGTAGATAAGTACGTGCAGGCCAAGATAGGACCGGACTGTAGCTTGCGCATGTATGGCTCAATCGTGTGGACACGGAACGGTGACCGTATAATTTTTGCAAACTATACCGTGTAATCAAGTCGCAGTCGTGTCATCCCACGGGGTGATTTAGAAAGGAATAATGATTAAAGTACTTAAATTATTTTATTAGCTAATCACACTCTCTGGTATAAATACAATTTTTTTATTAAATATCATCATTTAGTGAAAGACAAGACGCAATGGTCGATTTTTTCAATATGATGATGGTGATAAAATTTCTTACAAAACTAGGAAAAGGAACTAACTATACAGCCCAGTCCTGACTCCCATTGATGACTTTCTGTTCCCAACATAAAAAGAAACATCTTCATGGAAAGCATTTTTTCCGACAACGAAGAGCTTAAGGTGGCAATTAAAGCACATTTTTTTGGACAAATGAAAAATTACTGGAAATATTGAAAAAATAATTTTTGGATGAAACATATATATTGATATTACGGGAAAAATAAATTTTGTTCAGAATTTTCTGCTTTTTTCTTCATGTCTATACCGATAATACATTGAACGCCCCTCGTACCAAAAGAATTTATTTTCATTCGAATTATGCATTTTTGTTATCGATTTTACATTGAATAAAATTTTCTTTGTAATAACTCCTCGTTTTCATAGCTAGGTAGATATAATAAAAACTCTCCTCGTATGATTATACATATACGAATATATTTAATATATTTACCTATTTATTATATTTAAACCTTGGTTTGATTTTACACAAGAAAACAGAACTAATTGCAATGCTCAATATATCCGCGGTAGCAAAAATCGAAATAAATTCTATTTTTTACGCCAACTTTATATATTGAATTATATTTTTAGCAGATTGTTGTCTTCCTATACGTGAATTCCGGTCTACATTATCAACATTTTGAACTTTTATTTTCACGAACAAACTAGAATTTATGCGCCAGCACCTGCTTCCTCTCTTGGATACAACGTGTATATCGCGTAGTGAATGGTACTTAAATGAATGATATGCTTCGCACAATTATATCAGAATATCATCTCTGCACGACTGGGCATTTATTAAAACCGAAATAACCGTTTGGTGACTGTTAATAAAAATAGAAATGATATATGAACTGTGTAAAATATAAATTTATGTAGAAAAGCCATGCAGAATATAAACGGATTTTTAACAGCCCTCAGTTATATTAAAAAAATTAGGTTGGTTATTTACGTGAGTTCTTTCACCATTGAGTTATTTTTAAAAGCAATATTTTTGTCGATAATGCATTATTTTGATGTGTAATATCAAAATAATGCATTAATTTATAAATAAAATGCAATTTTATTCATGTAGTATTTTGTAATACTACTTTTCTAAATAAAACATTTTTAAGCCAGTTATTTTTTCTGGCAACAAATATTTGACCGGATTCCAAAAGTTCAGTTCAAAAAACTGTAACTTTCCGAACTAAACCAAATACTACTTTTAATGCAATTATATATTAGCCCATTCCAAAAATACTTATTTTATAAATAATGTAATCAAATAGTTTGCATGTGCCAGTGTCATTTAAACATTCCGATATCTTTGCCTCACAGTCTGCGTTTTAAATTTCCATGTAAATAAATGCACGTCGAATTGTATTTTACAATAAATTCAGTTTTGAGTCACAGCCTGAATATCAAAGTATGAGTGGGCGTGTGGCATTTTGCCAATTACAGTGTATTCTACAATAGATGTAAAAAATAAGGAAAATTACGACCTGGCAAATTTGAGATGGAACTATCAGAAATGTGGAGATTAAAGTGACCCACATTGCATGCGACGGTAATATATCATTAAATAGCTGGAATCATATTAATGTACAGCACACGGCAATGATTTATGAAATTGACGCTTACTTAATACATGATGCTATTTAATGAAAGACTGTTAACTACTTAATACATAAAAAGCTTACTGCTTTAAATCTAAGACAAACTATTTAAATTTATCAATTAATATTTTTAAAATAATTTAGTGCTGAACAAAA
>JARJEC010112741.1:0-12716 GCA_030264575.1 Tachinus sp. AB-2021
AAAACGAAGTCTTTTTGATAAACATATTTCCATTGTTGTTTAAAACGTAAAACAAATATCAGATATGTTAAATTTCAAAAATTAATTTAAGCACTAAACTGTTTAATAGCATGTGTGAGTATTACTTTATTGGTAATATGCCGAAATGGATTTATAAAAGTTATAAAAAATGACGACACTAACATGGATTCTTGAGAAACATCTAAATTTAAAGAATACTCGAAGCAATTTCCTCCTCTTTTTTTATTAAATATAATATCAAAGTTCATTACGAATAGTAAAACCGCAACATGACATAGTTTCCTTTATCAATTTCATTTGTAATAAAAAAATGATTTCTGTTAAGCTTTATTTTCCAAAAAAAATGCATGTCAGCCTAAAATAGCCTCTTTCATTTAATGAGGCAACTACAATCGAGCGATTTCTAAGATAAGTCACGTTTCTATTAAGTGCTAATGGTCTCATCGGCGATAGAATACAAAAAAAACCTCTGCATCTCTTTGTTGCAAAATATAAAAAAACATTACCTCCAAAAACTAATGAATATTTTGCGATCAACGACATAGAAATAAAGAAGGACAAGAAAACGACTCCATTAAAGACTCATGGTATCCGAAGAACAAGTGTTTAGGAAAGGCGGAGAAATAAAAAATACATTGGTATGTGACTTTGGGCGAGATTAATTGGTATTAAATAGCCAGATAAGGAATAAAGAAGTACGGAGAAAATCTGAGGAAAAAGTACTAGTAGGTACAATCAAAAATGAAAGAGGCCGAAAAGATAAACAAAATGATGGAGTACTGAGAAAGCACCATTCTGTATATTATTAGCACATGAGCGACTATGATGGTTTAGTTTTATTTATAATAATCTCTAAAGATCTGATATAGGCAACAATGGTGACAAAATGCGAGCCAAAAGTCATAAAATAAATAAAGTATTATAATGTAAAACTTTGTAGATTTTCGATCTAAAGTTTGGTCCGAACCTGATAGATCATAAAAAAAAACCGGACTCGAACCGAAACCAAATCTGATACCTCGTTTATATCGATAAAGCCGAGCGGATGGAAACTCAAAAGGATCGACTTATTGAATCCACGTTTACATCCGCATGCGTTTACAACACAATTAATTGAAACAGGATCAGCTGGATACGGACTGAATATAGGATGGAAATTAACTTATGTAGTTAGTTTATCTCTGTTAGCCTCATGTTAGCCGTAAAATGTCAATCTGGACTGATTTCCATCCTATCAAAACTAATCTAATCAGGTCAATTTAGTGGGTTGACCTGATTAGATTAACTTTCAAGTCTGATCGTAATTTCCAGTTGTGCATGTTTATTTTTGATTCAATCCGAGCGGATGCATACTATCAATATAAACGAAGTATGAGACTAGATCCATAAACACTATAAAACTACTAGCCGCCGAAAGCGCAGAATAATAAAATAATCAACTATTATTTTCATTAAAAATCAAACGTCAATATGTGTCTTATTCAACAGTTATCTCGACAAAAGGTGAAAATGACTTATCGTTTTTCAAACTAATCACGTATTCTATGTTCAATCGCATGCTTAAGGTAAATGTGACAGAATGAAATGCCATTAGATACGTACGTCGGTTGACGATTCTGGGAGATGAGTCATACTGACCCCTCACCGAAACGACTTTACAAGTAATACACCTGTTGGAGAATGTCATGCCACGTGAAAAGTGTGAAATGTTTTTAGCACGAACGTTTAATATATGAGATAAAAACTCGTACAGCTATATCCAAAAGTAAACTTATTTCAAATGCGTTGGTAACAAACAATATCTAAATTGGATATGCCTCAGGAGATTATGTCATATTTTCCTATACATACCGAATGAATACAAAATACCGGTTACGAAGAGTTCAATAAAACACATTTTATTTGCTTATAAAAGTGTTGGATACTGGTTGAATATGCGACCGTTTCAGTAATACATGAATGTAATAATAAAAATAATACTAATAACAAAGTTTTTTATTGAAAATAAACATAGCACAATGGTTAAAAATTCAACCAGTGTATTGGTCAAAATCAAAACCACTACCTCCGCAGGAAATGTAATTTCTGTGCTTAGTATAATAATCAAACGTTTGTGAATTGAAGTTATCAAAATGATAAATAAAAAAGTAAATTGCCAATTTGTAATACATTATTTTCGATAATTAGTTGTATACCATGGCCATCATTTTGCCTTAATAGTAGTAGTATTTGTATTTGTTTGGTTTTACTCAACTGGCCATTGGCATAGAGGTCCTTCAGCCGTGTTTATGTATATATTAAGTTACGGTTTGTTATTCTAGAAATTTTCCTCCCATATCTAAAGCGCCGTTAATTGTTTCCCAATGGTAAATGATACTGTTAGTCGGGGTTATGCGATCACCCATCCAAGTGCTGACCGTGCCTAACATAGCTTGGCATGCAAACATTCGACATCGGCCATATTGGATAAGCCTTAATATTAACATAAAATTAATTTATTCTTGCTTAAAATTTTTGTTTAAAATCTATGGTAATGGTGGGTGAATACAATTAGTCGGCCAAGAATATGCCGCCGATTGGCTTATTACGTATATTTTCCGTAAAATATATTGTTCAGTGTAACAAACAGGACAATAATTTTGGTAAATGTCCCTTAAAAATGGATCATGTAAGGCTTCACTATAAAATGTCACTTTATATACTATGTTGCTATGCTCGTCGTTGGCTTATGCAGATAAACCGGTTTCTACAAGTAGTAATCAGGTAGAGTTAATAAAATTATATAAAATAGTTAATTTGCAAACAAAAAACATAAATTTGGTAAAATATCCTAATTATTAGCACCAGAATGCATCAAGCTTTGTTGTCCCCGATATTTTAGAAGGCGTAATTTTCTCAGTTACAATTATCATTCTCCGAGTATTTATCATTGAAATGGAATTCAATTTAATGTGCAAGCAATAATTATTTATTTAATTTTCTATCTATTTTTTATTTGAATAGTTAACCACACAAAGAATCAGCATAAATTTGTGGTTTTTCACCCAACTAATGTGTTTTACCTGCCCATCAATTCATACCCAATTATCCCAAATTAAAGAAACCGCAATTATAACCACCCATCTGCCGCATTTTAAGTTTTAAGAAAAACCAAAAAAATCCGGGCTTCTTCCACATAAATAGTAGCGTGATGAATGAAATTTTGTACACAACAGCTCCCCCTATTTTAATGATAGGAAGCAAAGAAACGTAAATAAATGTCAATTTCACATGAGAAATTTTCTGAGAATATGAAAATTGCTCTAAGATTGCGGCTCCGATTATTCGGATCGTTTCGACACGACACATTGAGAAATAGCGGCACGACGGCAGCGAGGACATGCTTTGTGCGCTTTTTATTATTATTTTGCCATGTCTTTGTAATTATTGATGGTGTAATTGGTGTATTTAAAGGGACGTATGATAAGGCTTAAAAATAGCAATCGACATGTATGCAGTAAAACGGCAGCGATAAACTGCAATTGTTTAATTAAGTTCACTATATAAAGGATGATAAAGTTTAAACAGTTTATTTATTAACAATATTTTATGTTTACGAAGTTTCCTCTAATGTGCAATCGCAATTGTACTTTTCTGTACAGTTTTAAGTGGTACCATTCAAATAATGATATTATTTTAATGCGCCTGAATGCAAGATGCAATACATGCATGAGTGCGTCGTTAATCTTCTTATATATAAGAAAAGTATTATAAGTACTTGGTAATGCATATTACGTGTACGATTAAAACATTAAAGTTGATATTTAATGCAGGTACGGGAATATCGCCATCCATGAAGAAACATTTCATTAAATACGAAGATGTACATGTTAATAATAATTATCTGATACTGATATACCTGGCATATATTTTATGTAGTTGTCGTTTTGCGGATTTATTATTTCAACCAGTTTAGCATAATAATATCAAGTCTTGAAGCAATATTTTCCACAATGCATTAGTAAAATGATCCGAATGAATTAAAATGTAAGTTTAATCGCATCAATATCTAAATCTATTTAACATGAAAATAGTTTCATGTGTTATTTCCATGCGTTGTTCAACGTGTGACAAGTGATATTTCAAACAAAACAAAATGAAATAAAATTTTTTCAAACAATGTTTTAATCACACAAAATAATAAATACAAACACACAGAGTGTGTCAATCCGTGGCGGAAATAATGCGGTGTCGCTCACAAATCACATTGGTTAGTTCCGGTGTGCGATGTTCGCGCCGCCACTGACACCGGCTTCATTTGTCACGCTTATTTAACCCCGGTGTCAAATATCTTACGGAATAAAGCGACGGACTATATAAAAAATTAATACACGCGATATGATCTCCCATATAACGCATTTTCGGCTGGAAAATTTAAGACACGTATCGTTAACCCGAATCTTTCTATTCCGTTGCACAAAAGAAAATAATAAAACGTGTAATTTATATATTCGATGGGTGAATGATGTGTCATTTTTGTTTAAAGTTGTGAAGAGGAAATTCAGACTGTAAAGTATTAAATGCAACATGAAACGGATATTATGTATGGATTAGTTATGCAAAGCTTTAAAAACGTGTAAAGCAGGTGTGATCGTTGTCTCAATCGGATCTGCATACTGATGCAATTTTATAAAAAAAGTAATCCGTTGCAATAAAAGCATTATTACCCGAGAATGTGCATAAACAGATTTTTATTTAAATAAAATCTAAATCGAAAAGCAATGCAGCAAGATTTATTGTTGACATAATTATATTAATTTTAAATGAAAATGTGCCAAATCTTTGCAAAATCGAGATCCCGTCAGGTTAATATTACAAAATAATAACATACAAATTTTAACAAAACTAATCTAATTGATTTTCAAAAATTAATCAAACTCTTACGAAACAACTTTTTAAAATGTGCATGTTGTTTGAGAAATATTTTGGTAATATATGAAATCTTCTTTAAAGAATTATATTATTTATTTGTACATATTGTACTATTAAATTTGTTAAATTAATTCAATATTTGATGATTATACTTATTATCAAGTACTTAAACCGCTCAAGTAAATGCTTCGGTTCATGCTTCGATTTGTTTTTATCGGTTCAGTTGTTTATGACGGAAGTCAAATTTCGCAACCAAAATTAAATTAAATTTATTTTATAATTTCTTTTTTATATGTGTAGCCCACTGAATTGTATAGAACTGCAACGCAGTCTCTCCAGAAAGAGCGCGCTGCATACTATATATTCCTATCCTCGTCTTACTCATTAAATCAATTGTAAAGCACGCGTAGCATTCATATTTTACATTATAGGCGAATCAAGCACCAATAGATTTTAAAATGTTCAAAAATAAGGTGAAAATAAAACCTGATCTACTGACTACTGACAGTAGTGTTAGATAGAAAATTCCCTAACATTTTTCATTACAACAAAAGAGTGACAGTAGTAAATATGTTAATATGTGTATAAGTTATCCCAATTTGAGCAGTTTTACACCAGAGGTCAGCAACTTTGCTGATTTTCTCCTTTGTTAAGGGGCTAGGTGCCGAAAAATGGTACATGATCTACCGGGAAGCTTGTTTTGGTGCATAAAGAGACTTAAATATTTCTAAATACGTGAAATGTTTTAGGATATATATATATATATATATATATATATATATATATATAAATGTTTTAGGACATATGCAATACATACAGATGGTAATACTTTACGGCGGCAAAAATACAATAAATCGCCGTTAACAGAAGTGTACCTTTCAAATGATTGTGACTTTATTATTTAATTAATTTCATTTTTGTTTACTGAGAACTGTTTGGAAAAGAAAAATCCATTGGGCTATCGGATTAGATTTTTGATTATATGCTTAACAAATGTCTTTGTTTATTCTTAATTAACAAGATAAAATATGGGTTTTTAAATGTCAATTGTACGGGAAAAAAAAGTAATTTGACAACAGAGTAGTTTATACCTTTATTTATATGTATACAAGTTTCTTAATTTTTATTATTTAATACACAATCTTTTAAGGACTGGGAGTCAAAAACGCCTGAATTTTCGAAAATAGTAGTTTGACACACTGTGTCAACCCTAGAGATGAATACATCATACCGCATGCATCTTCTTCTAACATTCTTTTTGCGCCACTTACAATATCATTGAATTTAGACATAATTCAGTGGTGTTGAGCACCTAAGCTTAATAATTTTTTTGGCTCAAACATTTTTTTTTTAATATCATAAAATGAAATATGTTATAATTAGTGACGACCGAAAGTTTTGGTTTCGGCCAGTTTTCGCCTTTTTGCTGGTTTTGGCCACAGTTTCGATTTCGGCCGAAAATAAGCCAAAATTTCGACTTAGCCAAAAATATTGTTTACTTAATAAATACTATTTGAAGTAATTACTTTTAAAACTTGACAATTGATCAAACTATGGTTTTTATTGTTTTAAAAACGATTATTTTAAAAGAGATTTTTTTCAATCTCATTCTGTTATTACCTAATTCTAGTTTTGGCTGCCGCCGTTTTTTAGCTTTTAAACATCATTTACAACTTTTTTTTCAAACTATTTTGTTTGCAGTAAAAAGCGAGTTTTGCAAATTTTTATATTATTTGTTTAATCGTGTTTTAATAGACAACTAAAGACTTAAATGTTAATAGAAGTATTAGTTTTACCGGTTACTTTCTACATAATTTTGTACCTATCTACATTCGATTCCAAAAATTAAGTGATTCCTAATAAATTGAAGTCTTTCATAAATATTTAATCTAGTGGAATAGTTGTCACAAAATACTAAATACCCTCTAGTATTTTTGTCTACGTCTTAAATGTTAACTTAACCACAAAAGTTTCGGTTTCGGTTACCGTTTCGGCCAAAACTAGAAGAAATATTCGGTTACGATTTCGGTTTCGGCTGAAAATTGAGCTGTGGTCGGAAAGTAGTTATAATGTTTGCGCATATGCCACTAATTTTTTATAGATGTGTTCGTGATTGCGTAAAATGTTCCGGAATGTGATCAATGTCCATTAAAAATTTTGAGATAATATCAACTATTTTGCAAAATGTCGAAAAATGTTTGTGATTCAAACAAAATGTTGAGAACAGTAAAATATTTTGAAATATCAACCAAATAAATATTTAAATATTTAATAATGATAAAAATGCTTAGTAATATAAGTGAAATATCTAAAGATATTACTGAATCTTGAGAAAGTAACAAGATTTTTTTGGAAAAATGCAAAACATCATCGGGAATTCGTTAAAATGATTTTTAACTTTCTTTAAGCCTAGATCTTTAGTGTGCAACTTTGAGCCAAATAACAGAAAAAAAGGAAGAACTCAACTTCTTATTTTTACTACACTCAAATTTAGTAATCTGCTTAGGTAATTAATTAAACTCACTCAACATGTTGTAAGGTTCAAATATCCAATGGATATACTAAGGTTTCAGTATTGAATATCAACGGACGTAACGAAATATCTTCTAATGTAATTGATAGACTCCCAGAATACTATAACAGTCCATAATATCCGCAAAACAAAAAAGTTTTAAATTTTTTTGTATTTGATGTTTTGACGTATTTTAAAATGATTTATTGAGTGTAATGTTAATACTACTGCTTTGGAAATCCAGATAATTCACTCGATTTTATTTAATCAATCCGGCAATCCGTAGCATAAATATACTTATATTAAGTTTTGTCTAACTTTCCAACAAATATGAATATACTTATAAATAAATATATTTTTAATCATATTACTTTCAAACAATTCTTCAAATATATATTTTTGCCAATTCAACGCCCCCAACTTTTGATTTCAATTCATAATTTACAATATTTGCAAAAGTTGAGTCTTTCGACAATTGATACCCCTAAGTATTGCAATTCTATCAAAGTATGAGGTTAATGGTTGAACAAATTTGTGGCAAATTATGAGAAAGATCTAGAGAAAGATTTTTCAAAAATTCTCCCGGTATTATTAAAAACACTTTTATAGAAACACGTAAGTTTGAAAAATTGAATCGGTTCAAGATGAAACACTTAAATAGTTGAATTACAGTGGACGAATTCGAATAGGTGGTTGTTGTATAAGTATCCGTAGCGGAGAGGTGTCAAACGTACAATACTGATCCCACATGCACAATAAAATGACTTATGTAGGATATAAATCTTTATCGTACGAACAAAATACGATATATTACATAAACATGTTTAAAATCAATTATCTAATTTTACGTTGCTATAAACGGCAACAATCAAATGCTGAATATTGTTTGACCAGTAAGAGCTCATCCTTAGTGATTTTTGTATCGTATTGACGCAAGAAATGAAGACTGTAAGTGATTTACCTGTTTACTGCCATCAACTAATTTAAGATATGTAACTTTATATACTTATAAACCAAAGAAGTTTTACTTCTGGTGTGTAGTCCAAGTACGCCAATCAACATTTATTTTATATATTGGACCGGTAATTTCAATTTTAGTATTCAGTGCATAATTTTTGCATAAATCTAATCTTTTGGAAACAAAATAGATAAGATAAATAGATAGTGGATAGAAAAAAAAATTTGAAGAAAAGTTAAAAAAATCAAATAGTTTACAATTGATTATTAGTTAAGAATCCGTATCCCAAATGAACGTGATACATTCACTAGTACTGTTTACTATAACAGAAATACTGGGTCAAAAATATGAAGAATTTCTAAAAAAATGTTCACAAAAAAAACTTACATTGAAAACAAATTAAGTGAGATTCGATATTTTTTATTTTATTTTAGAATATATGATGTAATAATAAAAATAAATTAAATATCACACAATACAAATAGTTTCAGTTAATTGAAGTAGTTACAATCTAAAACATACAAACACTTAAAAATGTAAATAATTTAATAATAACTAAAATCTTTCCCATGCGCCTTTCCTTCACCAACAGGATTGAATAGGAAACAATTTGTTATGAAAATGGATGTGAAAATGAACGTTGCATTACCGCATTACAACTAAGCAAACAGTGCAGAATCTTAACCTTATTTTAAAAGAGCACTGTTTGAAATGGTTAAAAATTAGTGTAATATTGAACAGATTTACAACTAGCAGGAACAAACCGTGAGAGTGTTGGCTTGTAGTGTCCGTTGGAATAAAAGGCGGATGTACAATTGCGCCTTCCGAGTTTTAATCTTATAATACTTAACATCGTTTCTTCTTAATGTCAACAAGTATTTGTGTTACTAATTACCAAGTTGAAATAGGTAAAGTTTGATAATAATTGCTGGCGAATACGAGTGCCAGATGTCGCCGATGTTTGGACTATTCAGATTGTACCGTATAGCCACTCATACAGTTAAAATGGCAAAAAGGCAGCAGCCGTGTCAAACGTGCATTATATAATTGTTGCTTCGATTCATCGCCCATATCTGATTTAATTAGTTAATTAAATAGTCTCTGTTACGTTAAAGTAGGCACAAAGGAGCTTGTTTGCAAGGTATTGCGAGCTGAACCGTTAAAGAAGCTTTTCAGAGATTCTTTCATTACAGCCATGAAAAATATCGTTTTTACTGATTAATTTCTTAATAAAGCCTCGCGTTGAGAACAGCTCCGTATCAGAAAATTAATTTACGCCATTTATATTTAAATGGGACCATCAGTCTTGTTTCGCGGATAATTTTAACCATAAATAAATTGCTTCTTTAATCATGCAAAACGATAAATTATAAATATAAATTATGTTTATTGTAAAAAATTACACTTGGATATATAGATCATATTAATTCCTCATGCAGGTGTACTTTATTTTTCACGTGTAATAAACATAAAATGCAATTTGCGTTCCAACTGATACGTTTCTAATTCATATAAATTACAAAAAGAGTAATAATTTTATTGAAAGTAACATATAGGTCTCGCGATTTTCCATCAAGCAGCTGCAATATAAAAAGGTTCCCGATACGGGTCAATAAACCAAATTTATTGCAGCCTACAATCATAATTCATCATATTTATTTTATTTTTTCAGCGAATGTCGCATACAATCACTGCTGGAATTTATATTTTATTAGTCCGGATTGCGGATGCGTTTCCTCGCGTGGATATATATTATTTATATAACACCGAGTCCTTTCTTCACGTCGCCCATTGAATCCGCGCAATTACATAGATCTTTTGCTTTTTATTTCTGTAACTGTTGGTGACCAGAAGTTATTTATTGCATTGATTTGCTGCGTTATTCACCGGAGCCTTACAAGGCGTGCTCCTATATGGCTTTCTAAATTGGAAGCCACGAAAATAAATTCAATACATGGATGGCTTTTTATTAAAATCAACAATCAATTCAGGATACATTTTGCTCAGACTATGTTGTTTATAGAACAAAAAACATGGACGTTGATAATAAACTATAGTAAGCTGTACTATGTTTACTACCTTAATGGTTCTGAAGCACACTACTCCTGCAATAACAATGATAGAAAATTACCAAGGAAGTATAAGAAATGTTATTCATTGTATGTACACATTGTGGTGATTTCTTCTTTTTTTCATTTTCTTATTAAGGTTACGTAATGTTCAGCCATTGATAGTATTTAAAAAAATATATTTAAAGATGCGAGACTAGGAATTATCAGTTACTTCCATACACATCTAAAAAGGATGAGTATCAAATACAAGAAGTCCATATACATTTTTCACATGTCATGCTTACAACAATAATTAATTAACCGTTACGACATTTTTTGCAATAAATATTTTATCAACTCGTCTATATCTACACAGTGGATTCAACCAACATGCGAACTTTCTAATCAGTAATATTATTTTTTTACTAAAGAAATAATTTAGTACAAATACATTTACAGTAATGGCTAGTTTGGATTATGCCAGTATAGTAGCAAATAACGAGTGACCTACTTATTACTAAACCATTTCTAATAGAGTCACTAAACTACTCGCTAATCTACTGAACCACGCGCCCTACTCCAAAAAACATCTAAAAACTATATATTTCAAAGACAGCATGCATCGTTTACCAAATTTCAAATAGGAAATAGAGGTACCGAGAAGTAACCTATTTCGCCTTCTCTCAACTCTGCGTAATCTACAAGCAAGTAAGTATTTGTTTTTGTTGCATTTCTACAAATTCTAGACTTTTCCATACATCTATCTAAGCAACAAATATTTACTTTCTCGCTCTTTCTTCATTGCCACATCCAAATCTAGTAATTATTCTACGATCTTTGAGTTACTTCATAGTTGTTACATATATAAAACATAATTGATAAATCTATTTAAATGATTCCTATATAATATATCATTATGCCTAGAATTTCACTCTTGCGTTTTTTTTCTTGTCTACCTGTGATTTTGTCCTTCATTCTCAGTTTTTTTCAAAACTCCGTTCCTTGTTTCTGCTTATTTATTGGTAATGAAATATTTCTATTATATTTGGTGTGTTTTAATCTGCACTGCACACGTATTTATTGGTAATTGAAATATTTCCAATAAATTACCAATAAATAAGCAGAAACAAGTTTTGGAAAAACTAAGAATGAAAGACAAAAACACAGATAGACAAGAAAGAAACGCAAGAGTGAAATTTTAGGTACAATGTATACTATATAGGAATCATCAAAACAAAATGTTTTACATATTTAACAACTATGAAATAACTCAAAGGTCGTGGAATGATTACTAGATTTGGTTGTAGGAATAAAGACAGAGTGAGAAAGTAAATATTTGTAGTTTAGAAAGACGTATGAAAAAGTCTAGAATTTGTAAAGATGCATCAAAAAGAAACCCTTAAACCCTTACTTGTAGATTGAGCAGAGTTGAGAGAAGAAGAAATAGGAAAACAGGTAATGTTAGATTACATTGAAATTAATGGAAAATGTGCAAAAAATGGAGAAAAATACATGTTTTTCATATCAAAGGTTGCATACAGGATATTTCATAAAATTGGGCTATAATAAAAAAATGTGGAAACATCAATTTTTGGGATGGATATCGCCAGGACAATCGGTGTTCGTTATTTAAAAAATTACATCTATTTGAGCCTTAGCAGTAATTCTAATTTCACAAATTAATTGTAGCGCTGAAGAGGGAGGCAAAAAAAATCAGAAATGTACCCTAAAATAAAAGTAATTTTTTAACTAACAAACACCGATTGTCTTATCTTCAGCCCACTATCTATTCCTATATCTAGAAGGACGTTACATCTAATACTAATATCAATTTTTATTGTAAGTGGCACATCTTCCAAATTTTGAAAAATTGAAAGGTGTTTACTTTTTATAATTATTAAAAAACATATCCTTAATTTTTATTATAGGCAATAGTATTATAATTCTACAATTTGAATGCACACTTTTCAGAATGTGCAAAATATTTACATATATGCTAATGCAAAATGAAGTGTATGGAGAAAAGTTGAAGTGATTTATTTTTCTATCTATTATTTTTATTGCAATAAATTCATAGCGTCAACGATCTTACTACATCTTACCCAATTTCAATAGCAAAACTACCATGAAACTAATAAAGCTTAAGCTTAAAGGCACCAAAAGTTAGTGATGGGAAACTCCCACAACCTACAATATTTATTAAAACTTTTCTATAATTTCTACAAGTATATTATTCATCATTTTCAATATTTTGTGAGTTTTT
>JARJEC010112753.1:0-30260 GCA_030264575.1 Tachinus sp. AB-2021
GGGATTCATGTCCGGGCGCATGTTCAGAAGGAGCAAACGCTCGGAGATGAGATCTTCCAGATGAACCCAGCACAACGTATTTTTGAAGATTTTTCAACCCTCCTGATAAAAAAAAAAGGTTGGAGTCGCTCGGCCAACATGCCCTAAACAAGCGTGAAGCCATGTTGGTCTCATTTGGCACTCAACGTGTTAAGAAGCAATAGCTGGGCGAGAATTATTGGATAATATCTTCGCCTGCACTGTTTTAGCAAATATATTGCATCAAGCAAAGAATGCCAATTTTTATTTAATTAGTTGAAAGACAATAGGCAATAATAATCTTAGGTTGATTTATCAAAACCCTTAACTAACTATTTAATTAGGTTAAGTTTAGGTTTATTTAAAAAACAATTAATTTTCATTGGCTGGTGCAATATTTTTGCAGAAACAGATGGATATATCTAATAATTGTATGATGC
Organism: Tachinus sp. AB-2021; assembly: GCA_030264575.1. Classification (NCBI taxonomy): domain Eukaryota; kingdom Metazoa; phylum Arthropoda; class Insecta; order Coleoptera; family Staphylinidae; genus Tachinus; species Tachinus sp. AB-2021. The sequence goes on from JARJEC010112753.1 coordinate 459, forward strand.
AATAGCTGGGCCACCCGCCAGACTGTTTGTCATCATAGTAAAAAAAAACTATTAGTCTAGTATTTTCTACTATAGTGATCCACTCACCCACCTAATTATAACGCAATCCTATTATTGGATAATATATCCACCTCTTTTGCAAATATATTGTACTAGGCGACAAATGTCAATTTTTATTTAGCTTCAACGATTTATTTAAAAGACACCTTAATTAATTTTCATCGCTTTTTCAATATTATTACCATAGATAGATATAATAATATTCAATAATCGGCTAGCGTAATAGTTCGGCGGGTAGAAGGGTCATTATAGTCAAAACTATTAGTCCAGTATTTTCTACTAAATTTGCACAAAGGTGTCTAACATACTTGCGGCGGCCCTGTTCATACATACTTTATATATATATATATATATATATATATATATATATATATATAAAATACACACTTGCAATATCGAACATGCACCACTTTTAATTAAAGTGTCGCTCCAAAGTTGCACAGTACAAAAAGTAGACAGTAGACAAGTGTAAGATCACCATAACACTATGCAATATGAAACTTGTGCCACTTTTAATGCAAATGGAGCAACTTCAAAGTTTGAAAAATACATACAATACACGTGTGAGTGCGAGCACCTTTATTCTCATGTTCTTTAAAAATTCCCACTGCTTACTCTCCCTGTATACTAAAAAAAATACAGAAAACACTCACCTTTTCAATTTGTATGAACTGCCTTAATGATTCATTGAAATCATTCAATAAATGCAATTCAGCTTCAAATTTTACATGAATCTTATTAGAATTAGTCTAAAAAGCAAAATAAATACATTAGAGATATGTATTGAAATTTGAACAACTCACCTTTGTTTCGACTGAAGCTTTTTCACCAGCTTTAAGTGATAATTGTTTTGGAATATTACCATCTTCATTTTCTTTATCAGAATTATGGTAATTTTTTTGCAGAAAAATTGAAGGCGCTTGCAGTGATGATGGTGCACTCTCAATTGGTTTTGAAAACTCTGTAGAGTAGTTTTCACTTATAGAGGTACTATCCAAACTACTCTTTTTGCTTTGATTTAAACTGCTTTTTTGGCTCAAACTTTCTGTTTTATACGATTTTAAAGTTCGATAACTTTTAATCGAACTTGTTTCTACTTCAGAATTGATAACAACTTTGGGACTCTCATCATATTTTCCCATATATTCTCGAAAACTAGAAAACTGTTGATTATTTGTTGTTTCTAGTGAACTCATTGCATATCTTGAGGTATCTATAGAAACTTTACAGTGATTTTGTGCTATTATACTTCCTCTTCTTGTGGTATCTTTATCACATTTGTTTTTATCACAATTTATTAGGCTCATGGTATTTTCAGGCTTAGCACAATTGTCCATTGTATTATCAAACGTATTTGAATTGGCCCGACTAATAAGGCTCATATGTTTGATCTTATCTTTGTCTAATTCTATTTTGTAGTTGCTATCTGAATCTGATTCAAAAATCTTTTTTTGAGCTTTTGGTTTCTTGAGTTGTTTTACTAAAGGCCTTTTAAAAACAAATTCTTCAATTTGTGATCCTGTTTCATCCACAGTTGTTGATTTTGGAGATTTAGTAAAATTGTCCTTTCCAGAGGGTGATTTTCTACCAGAATGTTTATAACTTTTTGATTGACTAGACGATTTTGAACTACCATCAATTGGCTCTAAACTATTCATAAATAATTTTTCTTGTATACAGGATGACTTTGATGTTTTGGTGGAATTTCCTCTTTCGGAAGGTGAGTTTCTATCAGAATGTTTATATTTTTTTGAATCAGACGAGGATTCACAACTATCAACAATTGGGCATAAACTATCCACAATTGATTTTTCAGATGAAGACTTTCTACCAGAATATTTTTCAGTTTTTAAACTAGAAACAGTTTTAAAACCATCAATTGGTTGTTGTAAACTATTCATAGCTGACTGTTCACTTATAGATGATGATATTGATGTTTTAGTATTAATTTCTCGTTCAGATGGAGATTTTCTACGAGAACATTTGTAATTTGTTGATCCTGTAGCAGATTTAGTATCATGAATTGAATATTGCAAACTTTTCATAATGGATAAAATTGCACTCTCAGATGAAGATTGATTATAATTTTTCTTTGAACCTATTGATGATTTAATATTATTAACCGATTCTGACTTTTTTGTTAAACTTTTTATAGTATCATTACTTCTTGAAATTCCATTTGTACTCGCTACATCTTGCTCTGTTTTAAAAACTCTATTAAGCAAATTTTCATTTTTTAAATGTGCTTCTTTAAATCTATCAGATCTATTTCTACTTGATCCATCAGAACAATTTTCAATGCTTCTTTTAGAAAAATTGCTACTCGAAGATTGAGAAGATTTTATGTTCTTCGACAAATTTTCAGCATCCTTTATGTTCAAATAATCAGAAGGTGATATATGTTTACTATGTGATTTTATCGTGTCACTATAATCTGTTTGATGTTGTGAATTTTCATGTAAAATACTGGGCGAGAGGAATTTGCAAGTAGGAACAGTCAAATGAACTAAATTTGTTTCAGATATAGATTTTTTCCAGCTGTCAACACTGTCTTTAGAAATTGCACCCATTTCAAACTTTTGTAAGGAACGCGACGACAAAGAATTTTTAGATTTAACATTTAAAATATCCTTAAGTTTGATACTTTGATCTATGTATGAATGTATATTTTCACTTTTCAAATTAATAGAAGATTGTTTTGAATTGGAATGTTGTTTTGAATATGTCTCAAAAGAAGTTTCATATTTATTAGTACCTTGGGAAATCTGTTTAGAATTTAAACTTTCAATAGATAAATCAGGAATATTTTTCGAAGTATCTGAATCACTAACATCACTAAATTTTGAAGTTAATTTTAAAGATTCTACATTTTTTATGTCTAATTCTGTACAATTGTTAACTGAAGATTGCTTAGCATTATTTATTTTATTGGAAATATTATATAGATTAGATCTATCTTCATTATCTTTAGAAGAAAGTATTTGAGATCCTATTTTTGAAGTTGTGCTTTCAACATTATCAATAATACGACTTTTAATTTGTTGTGAATTAATTGGTGTTTCAATTTGAACTGCCACATCAACTTTTGAAGGCCCAGTTATTAAGTTTAATTTACGTTTTATTGTGTTTATAACAGTGTATCGATCATCTGCACAAGGTTCCAAAAATTGATGGTATTGCTTTTTTTCCATTGCTTTATTTGTCTCATTAGTCTCCAATTTTAAGAAAGCTTGCTTTTCATTATTCCTTTTTATTATTTCTGCTTTTAGTTTCATTTCCAATTCTTCATCTTCTTTCTTTTTTTGAAGTCTTATTTTAAAATGCTTTCGATCTTTATAACATCGGAAATACTTCTGTATTGTTTTGACTGCACAAATAACTTTAAAGTCATTATAATTTTTCGGTTTTGGTGGTATTTCATTAATTTGTATATCTGCAGGCCTCATAGTTATATTAGATATGATATTTATAGGTTTTGTAATTGGCGATTTTAATTGAATGTTTAGATTTAAAGGGTAGTTTACATCTAAATTTTGCAAAGGAGTTTGTGCACTTTCTTGCCTATCTCGAGACTTTGATCTATCACGAACATTTTTGGCCAACTAAAATCATATTATAAGATATTTACAATCACAAACCTACATAATTTACTTACAATTTTTAAAGATTTTTTATGCAACTCATCCAATCTCTTCTTAATACCATCATCATTTTGATTCATTTTTTCTTTTAGTTTATCACGCTTTTCTTTCTGTTTCTTCATGTATTCTCTAGTAGCACTAACATCATAATTTCGAACTTTTCTAGGGGAATTTTCTTTTTTTATTGTTTCTTTACTTTGCAGACGACTTTTCACTTCTTTCTGTTTCGGGGCTTTTCTCTGTGCACCATCTTCAACAACAACTTTATTATTTTTATTAAATAATCCTTTCTGTATGGCTTCTTCATATTGGGTTTTACATAGTTCAAGTTCTTTTTTAGACTTTTCTATCTGTTTTTCAGTTTCTTCTACGAGATTCAAATGTTTTCTTGACATTTTATGTTTACTAAACTAAAGACTAGACATTTGAGCAGCAGTTTTTTAGAAAACAATTGTTAAGTGTTTTCTGAATATCTAAAATAGAAGAACATAATTTTAGTTTTCGTATTCTCTAAACTACTGATTTTTTTTATTCCATGCAATAAAAAATTACTAATAAAAGAATTATATTAAGTTAAAAAATCAGAATAGTGAATAGAAAAAATATAAATTTAAATATTCAAATTTTAAGTTGAACGAAATCTAATGTTTTACTTCAATTTAAAATGTGGTATAGTATTTAATAAAGCAGTTGATGTTATTCAGATTTTATTAATTAATTAAATTTAAAAATCACTAAATTAACATTAATAATAACAGTTTGTGCATTTTTATTATGAAAATGCTTTTTGTAATGAAATATTTAAAAGTTAACGGCAAAAAACAAGTGATCCTTCTGTGATGAACAATTCTGTATATACAAGGCAGGATAAATGCCAGATAACTTTGTAGATCATGTCAAAATAAAACAAAGACAGTAATTTCTAAAAATCTGAAAACTTTCAAAGTCTCAATTATGTCAATACAAATATTGTTTTAAAATGTGTATTTATTGGACCAATTTGCTTTCTGTTTTTAGTAAAATAGAAATTACAAGGTTTATAGAAAATTAATATAAGTATTAAAAAAATATGTAAATTTTTTTCAAAAAATAAATTAATTAATCAATCAATAGTTTATTCAGTCCAGTAGATCACTTACTATTAAAACTATAATAAATCAAAAACAGATAAAAAATTCGCAGTGGCTGTAAAGAGAACAAACAACAGAATACATTTGATCTTATTCAATCAATTCCTTTATACTACTTATAACAGTTATAGAAGGAGGTAGTTAGTAGTTAGTTAGTAGGTATTGTATGATTTTATTGCCATGTATTCGGGACTTTGTTCAAACATTGGCAAAATGTGTGAAGGAACAGATAAATTATTTTTATTTCATGTTTCCATTATAATATTTCGATCACCATCACCACCACCAAAGTGATTATAATTTTGTTTTATCTATTTATCAAAAGGTCATATTAATATAGAGAGTATATAGACATAACTTTAAGTTTTTTTAAATCGATTTACAATGTTCAATATAAGAGTATTATCGTTCTATTTTTGTATAAAAAATGTAAAACGTTTTTAGGTAAAATATCATTTTGAAGCGTGAAACGAAAAAAATCTAATATGATGCAAAGTAAGTTTCTAAACAAGCAGTCCAAGACCCCACATTTTTTTTTTTAATTAAAAAAATGTTTGATCATTTATACCTATTGTAAACCCCGCAGACACACACTTTATATAGAGAAATGAGCAAAGCAGCAATAGAAGTTGGACTTCACATAAAACAAAATAAAACAAAATACATAAAGAACACAATCACATGTTGAAACAAACAGCATTCAACTACATCTAGTCAATAATAATATAGAACAAGTAAACAACTTCTGTAACTTAGAAACACAAATAAGCAAGACAAACTATAACGAAAAAATAAAAGCTACAAGCAAAAAACAAAGTACTATAATATTACATTACATAACAAGAGTTGTAAATGGCATATTACATACTGACTTTTTATTAAAATTTTGCATTTCGTTAAAAATATCAACATTTTATATACTCAGATTGGTTTCCTTATTGTAATTATATTGTCAGTTATTTTGAAATTGATTTATTATTTTTATTTGTTGTTTTATCTGTAGCTTATATTTTTAAATCATTACATGATTTCTCGGCATAATAATGATTTCCGACATTTATTTCTGACCTTAATCTTATTATTATAATAAGATTACAAATAATTGTCATTTATATTCAATTTGTTTATTATTCTAATATACAAAGATTTTTAACTTTAAGTTTGCAAAAGGCAAGGTCAACACTTGGATGGGTGTCACATTGCCCCACCTACTGATACCAATCGCCATTGAGAAACAATTAATGGCACTCTAGCTATTGGAGGCAAATTTTTAGAGCAACAAGCCCTATCTCGACACAGACATACTTAAATAAACACAGCTGAAGAACCTCGACGTCGATGGCTGGTTGGGTAAAAGTCAACAAAGACAAATACTACTAAGATTCTATTGCCAAAATTGAATAATTGTCACAACTGCTTATTTACGGTGCTAGTGTACTATAATATAACAGACTAGAACCTCAAATAATGTCATTTGTAAAATTATATTTTTGAAGTTGGCTGTGGAGTAAATGTCAATTTCGCTAGTGGTCATAGATAAACACTATAAACACTCAAAACTATAAAATTACAATACAGTGACAAATCAGTACACTCTAGAAACAAGAAGTATAAAAAAAACCTGAGAATATTCAAAAAGAGGATAATAAACAAGTTAAATACTAGAGCAATGAAGAAAAAGATATAGTGAAAGAAATTGCATGTAGCAAACAAAAATAAAATGCGACAGTAAAAAGATTAATGAATTAGGATCCCAAAGACAACAAATGAAAATACCAAGAAAGCAGACAGGATAAACAACGTGTAGAACATTAAAATACTAGGATAAACAGATGGAGCGAGGAATCCCAGAACAGAAAAAAATGGAAGAACTACACAGAAAAAGCAAAAACACGTAAAGCTTTGTAGGAAGCTAACTAAAAATAGGGATACTAATTGATTTGACAAAAACCTTAACCGGGCATTGGTTGCTAGATAGAAATTTGTGCCATTGGTCTCGCGGATGCACTTTCTCCCACAGTAGTTTAATAAAGAATAACTTAATATTTAGTTAAACAAATTTTAAGTTTAATAATAATACATTAATATTTTTTGTTTAAATACATTATTTAAAGAAAAGACTTATAGCATATTAAAATATTATAAATTATAATAAACATTTTCAATAAAAACTTTATAAAATAACAATACTCTAAAAGTGATTACTCTAGTCTTCTATGCCTTTGTCCATAGCACAATTTATTCAAGTAAATTTGCTTTAAAAACTTTAAAATCAATAATCCAATTTCAAATTGCTACAAGCGGCAATTTTCAAATTTTCAAAATTTTCTTGTTCTGCCTGCAATAAAGCAAGTTCCAAAATTCTTTAGGCACGAAGCTCATAGCAGCATAAAATTATAAATGCAAATAAAATAATTTCGCTATGTGACAGGAACTGTCACAAACCATAAACCGTCTTTGTGTATTGGTTATTGTAAACTAACTGTGGGCTATGGGGAAATGTTTATAAAAGTTTTAAAAAAATCGGCAACAAAAAACGATTACTAAAAAATAAGTTATGTGTGTTTTATTACAAAAAGGTGAGAGAAAATGTTATGTAGCAACCAATGTCGAGTTAACTAAAGATGTATAAACACATATAAGATTAAAGCGCTTGGTGACAAAATCTTGAACTGATTTGTATAAAAATGTTCAATTACTAAATTTAATATCAGTATAAAAATTACTCAAATTTTACTATATGTTAATAAATTCCAGATTGTAGACATGCCTGGCGAGTCCTTTGATAGAGGCAAACATGTAATTTCGAGGCAAACTCATTCGTACAATATAGCAATCGGAGATGTAATACTACCATGTCAATTCTAGAAAAATCTATTTTAAATATAACCAATACATTAGTCTACAAGACGCCAATATTCAAATATCTATTTTAAATATTTAACAAACAATTTCATGAAAATTCAAATTATTTTTTATGAGTATATCTAAAGAAAAAGAAATTTGTTTAAACAAACTATTTTATATAAACCTAGTAAAAAAATACCATAATATAATAAAGATTAATTAAACAACATTTTTTAAAGCCTTTTATAATCTTATTAATAAAATGCATAATATATTATATTATATTAATTTTAATATATAGATTTAAGCATACATAGTCATTAGTCCTTACCAATTTATTCTTTTCACAGCATCCACCAGATAAGTAAAATTCTCAAAACACAATTCAGATTCCTCACTGTACATACAATTCACTTTTAATATTTCATTCTAAATTTATTAGTGTTTATAGTTTATATCAATATTATCACATTGAAGGTTAGTTATTTCATTTTCCAGTTATATCGGTTATAAATTGAAATGCTTGGATCACAACACTGATGCAGCAACCTTTATTGACTTTATGAATTACCGGTTGCATATATTGAAACATGACCACCTGTTGAAATTTGTGTTTTTCCAGGTGATCAGTGTTTTTTACATTATACTTATATACTTATATATGTATTCAACAAAATCCCCTAAAATGCGTTTTACTTTTAAATTCTTGGAAGAAAATGTACTTTGCATTCTATTTACTACACATCACATATTTTAATGAATGCCAATAATAGTACGATATTTCAAACCAAGGTAAGAAAGTGCTCTCTCTAGACTGAGGGCAAAGTTTATAAACCGAACGAGGTTTATAATTGCCCTAGGTCTGCAAGGGCACTTTTTTAACAAGGTTTAAATACTATTTTTCCCCAACCGACAGAATTTTATTGTAAAAAGGAAAAATGATTTATATTTCTGACAGACAAATAAGCGGCTTTGATTTTGACACCCGAAAAACTTTAAACGCAGCTTCTCAAATGTGAACTTTCTCACCAAACCAATGCTAATTGAGATACCTCCGTAGCTCAATTCGTAGAGTAGTGGTAATAAAATCCAAAGGTTATAGGTTCGATGCCCATACGAGGTGAATTTCTTGAAACATTTATTTCAAATGGAGTAATAGCGTAGTAATTATTTAATAATTATAATATTCTAATTTTAACTTAGGCTCCATTAAAAAAAATAAATTTTAATTGTAAATAATTATTATTTACAATATTGGTATCATATCAGTCGCCGCCGAAAACTTCCGTGTATATTGTGCTAGCATAGACCAGATATACACACAACCAACTATATAGTGTCAGCATATCATGTAATGGATGTTTCAGAAAATTGCCTTTGATGTAGCTGTAGGACATAAAACTAACGCCAATTGAGATACCTCCGTAGTTCAATTAGTAGAGCAGTGGACATGAAGATCGATCCCCATCCGAAGTGAATTTTTTTAAACATTTATTTCAAATGGAATAATGGCTTAGTAATTACTTAATAATTATAATATTCTAATTTTTCACCTCACAGATTACATTTCTAACCTGTTGTGGAAAAAATACTTTGTAATTTATATAGAATTAACGTTATAATTTTTAAGATTTCTTTCTAATTTTGTTAATAATTTACATTATCATTGCTAAATTAAAATAATATTAATTTTAACAATATTAAATAATAAATTTTAAAAAAATATATCTTAATAGATTATATTACAAGTAAAAAATTTGTATCCAAAATACATACCTGTGTACCTAATACAACGTTCCAAGTAACTTATGGAAATAATATATAATAAAATAACTACCGAAACTATGGCAAAACTAATCTAATATCAATAAATAAAATCTTATCACTAAAAATATTTATTAAACCGGGACTAGTTTCGACCAATTACCTGGTCATTATCATACGGTGATAAAAACAAATCCGTATGATGATGATCAGGTAATTGGTCAAATCTAGTCCCGGTTTAATAAATATTGTTCGTGATAAGATATATAAAAGTTGTTTTATTTATTAAAATGGAACATTACATAGTAAAGGCTACCACCATTCAATTTTTAATCTAATATCAATAATTTCATATTAGTGTAATTTGAACTTGAAATTTAAAATTTCTTTTCTTAATGAACTTTTAAGTCTAATAATTTTTTTTCGATATGTTTAATCAAATAATATTTTATTTTATTTATTCTAGTTTTAAGTTTTATATAATTTATTCTGTATTTGTGTTATCTCTTTTATGTTGTTGTAGCGCCGAAGAAGGTGTCACTCTGTACACCGAAACGTTCCCTATATTTGTATGAATAAATAATTGACAAATTAAAAAAAAGAAATAGTACTATTGCCACCCAACCTATATTTAATATCGTCTGGAGGACATTATCATCTATAAATAAGTAACGTTTAAATATTAATGCAATAAATAATATAATAATAAATAATATAATACTATAATATAAGTTTATTTTTCGTTCCTTAATTTTGTTCCTTCTTATTATTCCATTTGCTCTAATTTTTTTTATTTCTTCGCTGGCAAATCCATTCCTATTGAAATATCTCTCTCTATTTTTTTCCAAATTTGCTCACTTTCCTGCATTCACTCTTAATTTATCCTATTTTATTTCCTTAAGCATTATATACCCTGGCTTATCTCTGTTTAGCCCAAGTACCCATCTCCAGTACTTTGCCTATATCGATTCTAACTTCTCTTGTTCTTTCCATCCAAAATGTCTGCCCCATATAGTATATACTTCTTACTAAGCTATCATACATTTTATTTTCATACTTTCAATCTTTCTTTCACCCAATCCCCATACTTGTCTTATTTGACTATCTTATTTGTTTTCTTTGCTAACTCTTTTATATGCCTATTCTCACTCACTCACATTATTTATACTCATAACATAACCTAAGTATTTAAATTTTATCACTTCCTCAAGCTCTTGCCGTTCCCATTTCTAATTCTCCATTCTTTGCCTCCCCCTTCCTTTCATAAACATCATTATTTTTGTTTTTTTTTTAAATGCACTTCTAACACTTTCTTTCTAAAATATTTTTCTAAGTTCCTGATTATCTCTTTCATTTCATTTGTTTTTTTTTGCAACAATCACCATGTCATAAACCAATGACCATACTTTTACTCTGCCCACTACAATTCCTCCTAAGTGCACCATACCCAGCCTCTCCTCTTCGTCTGCTATATATGCCGCAAACAAGATGGAACTGAGTCGGCATCCTTGACTTACTCCTTTAGTTGTTCAAAACTTTCACTATTTTTTCTATTCACCCATACTCTGTGCACAGTCTCTCTATATACTTCCTCCATTCTTTTTATCAAATGTTCGTTTATTCCTTTCTCTCTCGACTATTTCCATAATTTCTCTTGATATACTGTTAAGCGCCGGTTTTAGGTCCAAAAATAATGCATACAACTTTCTTCTTTTTATCGATGTTTCACGTTCTATCATGTGATTCAATATATACATATTCATGGTACCTCTTCCTTTTTTATCGCCGGCTTGGCCGTCTGACAGTGTCCCTTTCAAATATAATACTAAATAATACTTAAAATAATTTTGCAATAAATCGTTTATTATTATTTTCTTTGGTTAAGATTTTCTTCGTTTTATCCATCTTCGGAATGGGTCAGTAACTAAAAAGAAATTACATATAAAGATTATTACATATTTGTATTCTTTTACAATGATTCATCGACCTTGGTTTCTAGCCTGTGATTTTCACAATAGGATGATAATTTATAAAACAAGATTAAAAACATGAATGAAATTCTGAAATTAGAAATTGTTGGTGCTGTTGAGGGATAATATATGTTCATATAGTGAGAGGTTTGGTTTTTTAAACTTAGAAACGAGACAATAATTGAATAATAAACAGTAATTAGTCGATTGAGTCGTTTTCAATTTTAAATCTCTTATTATAACAAAAGTTTCCAGCCGCATTTAGATATTCTATTCGGTAACTGACAAATAATGAAATATTCAGTAATACTGTAATACTGTTACTTTAACTCTTATTAAAAATATATACCAAAGTAGTCATAGATAAATTTATTTCATTTGATTTAATCAGAATTCATGCCAATACAATTTGTATAAAAAATCATATTTATCATAATATTTTTTTTATTTTTGAATTAAATTCACCTCGCTTCTCATTTCTCTCTTTGTACGTGTCCCTTTTCTTGAGTTAAATATCTTGGTAACGACGCCTGTAATACTGGACTCTCTGGCTGATTTTAACTGGTTTGAAGCTCTCAAAATTATCAGTAAAAGATGATGCTTCTTTTCAGTTGCTCATCAATATCATTTTCCATATAGAATAAAAAAAATATATTAGAAAAATCTTATCAATATCTATATTTTTATAAATGTATACACATATTTAATAAAATATAAACACATATTTAATAAATTAAATAAATAAATTTTATGTATTCTACAAAAACAAAACAAATATAATATTATTTACATATGTACAAATTAAAAATTAAGGAACAGATAAAGTGACTAGATTAAATATGCTAAAAATTATTATATTTCCTTTTATTGCTTGGATATTTTAGATATTGGTTTTCGTATAATACTTATTAATTATTAAATATGATGGAATATCAAGCAATTCATTTTTAATTTCTTGTTTGTGTTCAAGGCATTTATATAAAAATATAACCATATTTTTTTAAAAAAGAAAATGTATTTTCATAAATATTTATAACGTAACAAATAAAAGCGGGTGTACAATATTGTGGTGTAGAGCTACTATCATCTTTGAACAAAGTATAAATATGGTTTAACTCAAAATTCTCCGTTACAAAAGAATTTTTGCAATATTTGCAATTAAAATACCATTTGAGTTTATCGCAAAAATAACCAGAGACACAACTGAATGTCATTATATCAAAACTACAAAATTCTAACTCGGAAATTAAAATCGTACTTATTTCAAAATCAATTATATTGTTGTTATTTAAATTTGAAATTACTTTAGAATCGCTTTTAAACAATGACTAAAAATAGTCTAAATACTACCACCATCTTCTTCACAATTAGATCTTAAACTGGTAGGAGCAACCAAATTATTTACTATGGCAGTTTTTAAATTACTAATAAACTAATAACAATTTTTATTTAAATTAGGACCTCCGGTTTGTAGGATTACTCCAAATAAATTTTCAATTGGATCCTGATTGAGATTTCTGGTTTTCAAACGTAATAGACCTGAATTTAAAAAAGTTACAAACATTTCTCGGACTCTTTCCTTTCAATTTTTGGATCCAACCTAATTTAAATAGCAAATTTACCTTAATCGATTAATTGTTTAATGACTCAAACTTTCAATTACATATTTTATCTCTTGCAGATTGCCAAAAACTTACAACTTTAGAATTAATTGTTATTGTACTTTAGGGTAATACATATTATTGCACATAGGTGCTTTACAAACATACTCACACATTTTCGATCATTTTTCTATTTTGAATGACATTTCCACAAACCTTCCTCTCGACAAACCTGCTAGTCTCTCGCATCTAGTCAAACCAAAGCATAAAATCTGGCACAAATATAGAGAATGACTCTTGAATAAGTTTTCAAATAATTATGCCCCAGATTAGTCTAGTCTCGAAAACTGGGTTGTGGATGCAGCCGTTATTTCCTCTCCTCCGAGACCTACAAGTTCCCACAAACCACATCGTGTTCCTTGTCCATGGCGGGACAAAGAATGCTCAGAGGTGGACAATAAAAGAAAATGCTTCTTCGCCATATTTAATATCAAACAGGAAAAATATCCCATCTAGTTGCGGCGAGAAAGGCAATGGCCGAAGCCAAAAAACTTCTTCTACGCAAAAAGAGAGAAGGCTTCAAATACTTTGTAATACTCTAAATCGTACTTCCTCCCCTTTGTATATCTGGTTCGCTATTAAAAATAGAGTTCCTAGTCCAATGTCTGTTGCTCGTTACGATACATGGAAAATAGAATTTCTCTCTAAACTAGCTCCTTCCTTCGTGCAACAATCCTCAACGGTAATTCCATTAAATGTCATCAATGCCCTTCCGCACCCCCTAACAAATCCGATCTTGTTAGAAGAACTTAATGTGGTCTTAGCTTATTAGCTTATTAGAAAGACACCGCTTTAGGTTGTGACAACAATTCTTATTCAATGTTAAGTGAATCGCCCGCCTCAACGAGAGACAACCTAGTCCTTATATTTAATAATATCTTACAACAGGGTGTAATTCCTGAAAGCTGGAAAACGTTTAAAATTGTTTCTATCCCTAAAGGCAGTCCCATTGATCATATCCCTAGTTACAGGCCAATTGCGATATCCTCATGTGTACGGAAAACCTTTGAGAACATAATTAAGCTTCGTCTAGAGAGATGGTGCAAATCTAATGGCAAATTTCCACCTTCCATGACGGGTTTTAGAAAAGGTCACAATGTATACGAAAATGTATCCACTTTATATATTATCAGCGAGATCATCCTGCTTTAGCGTTAAACAAATGCATGTGGGTCTGTTTTGTACATATTAAAGGAGTTTTTGACAACGTATGCATTGCTCAACTGAAAGAAGTCCTGATCGGTTTGGGTATCCCTTCACTCCTGATTAGCATAATAATTGAACTAGTCTCCGAAAAAAGACTATTCTTAACCGAACCCCTACCGGAAGATGGCCTTATTACGTCACTTTTGGATATTCCTCAGGGTGGGGACTACCTAGCCCTTTGCTTTTCAACATATACATCATTGGTTTAGTCACGTCCTTCTTACCCGGAATAAAAGTTGACTCTTTTGGAGATGATTTTTATATATAGTCGGCTGGATACTTCCCGATTAACGTTGCTTAAGATATCAATGTTGTTCTGGCAGAAATCTTTGTTGTCGTCTCTCTAACAAGAACTTCTAGCTATCCTTAAACAAATATAAATCCATGCTTTTCTCCTGTAGATGCCCTAACATTATTCCTGATATTGTTTGTCCTATGATTAACATTGTCCCTATAACTTGGGTTTCCTCTTACAAATTTCTGGGCGTAACATTTGACAATAAATTATCTTAAAACCAGCACAGCAACTCCTTACAAAAATCTTGTGCTCAAAGCATCAACGCAATGAGATGTGTGTCAGGTACAAATTGGGGTAGTGATCCAGAGATAAAACTCACTTTCTATAAGACGCTTGTACAATCTAGACTTGATTTTGTCTCACATTTGTTTTCATTTTGTACTTGATTCTCATAGCAACTCTGGAAAAATGTAGAACAATGCAATGAGAATCTGGTTGGGAGCCGGCCTTATGATTAGATATAAGAAGGATATTATTGGATAAAAGTTGTTTGGTATGGGAGGAGATATAGCCCTTAATTCACTCTCATACGCGGGCGACACCTTTGTCAACTGTCCCTTCTGGCCCTCTAAAGGCTGTCCAATCATTATATCCGATTTCAATGAAGTTTCTCAGTTCAAAAGAGTAATCAATAAATGTGCCTTTTCCAATTTTTTTCTCTCCCCCTTTGAATCTTTATTTCTAACTAACTAGTTAATTTTCAATTATTTGTCTACTATCCGTTAGTAGTAGATTTGGCCATAAACATGGTATTTGATGACTTTCTCTTTTGTCGTTTGGGAGTACAACAAAATATTTACTGATGGCTCAGTTAGAAGTGATCCTGCCTCCTCCGCGTATGGCGTTGTTGTTTAGCTCTTCACCATTGGTAAACTTCCATTCAATACCTCTATATTCACAGCCGAAATGTATGCTATATTTAAAGCACTAACGTCCCCTTGGATTGAAATATTTCGGCAATATCAAAAAAGAAATAAATGTAAATGCCTAGTTTAAGAATAGCCCCTTTCAAAGTAAATGGGAAATTAATCTGTTAGGTCGACTAAGATCGGGCTACTTAAGAAGCCCATGGCATCTGTACCGGATTAATGTAATTGACAATCCACTCTACATATGCGGAGAAGTTGGTACCTTTTTTGGAATGCCCACAATTTACAACAACGGAATCGAAATTGTGGCGCATCATTATTTCATATAACATTGAACTACCGACAAATATGCAGCTACTAATTGTCTCCAACAATCACCAAATATATCGTAAACTTTTAGAACATATTAAAGTATCAAAGTTTGTTGGTATTGGGGTAAGGCTTACCTCACTTCAAAATTTGCTTAGTTAAATGGTAAATGGAAAGCTACTAAATCTAAAGTGACTTGATCTACTGATATTTACAAATAAAAGTACTAAAATACCACATGCGCTAGAAATAGTATATTTAAAACATAGATGAGAATGAGGTATGGAGGCTTAGTTTTGAAATGTAATATTTATACCGCTTTACTGACTGGCGTTATTTTAGCACGTTCTAAAATATCACGTTTGTCAGTCGTTGTGTGGAATATGCTAGTTTTGAAATGTGCCAATGCCAAGTGTTAAATTTACCGCTTGCGTTGTCCCTGTCGATATCTAGCGGTATTAACACATCATGTTATAGCAGGAACCAATCATATAGCATTATGTGAACTTCTATAAAAAAATAAACGCGGGATTTTAAAATTTTAATTTTACATATAAATTAAAAATTAATGTACAATAAAAATATATACCAAAGAATTAGAAGTTATTATATAAAATAATAGTGGATGGTTTCGACCTCTACTATGTGGTCTCATTATTAAAAATAAATAAAACAAAAATTACTATGTGTTGTTATTCATTTTATTTTTAATCCTTAAAACTGATCCACTTATTCCCCCCTCATTCTTTAATTGTTTTGCATACCTTGTAACTACCTGTTCATAATCACTCACTAAACTGCATTTAATTGTTTATTTGTCTATATAAATGTATTTTTCTGTAACTGTTAGCCACTTTATAATGACCTTTATAAGTCGAAACTCGAGTCGCCTATATTTTTATTTTTAATAAATCAATTTTTGTAGTAAAAAACATAGTAATTTGTGTTTTATTTATTTTTAACAAGATGATTTATATACAGCGTGTTGAGACAAGCATGCAGATCTTTCCTAACCAACAATTGAGCTCCATCTTTCGACATCAAAATCTATATACTAGTACTTAGAGTATGGAGGCTATATATTGTGAAACGGTTAAACATTTTGTCAATATTTTCCATATGTTCTTTCTATTTGCGCTAATTTAAGTGACCTAAACCTATGTTTTAATTTTTCAACACATTTGTAGCTGTGTTACCGCTATGTTACGGAAAACATTTACTAAATAAAAACTGAAACATAATGACCTGGGTTAGTGAGTAACATTGCTCACCTATTGAGTAATTAAGAAACTTTACATTAAAACCACCTGAGATTATTCTTAAAATTGAATCGCAATAGAAAGTTTTAATGTCCAATTTCTTGATTAAAGGGAAAGATTAGCTGGGATAGTAGATAGTTCAAATCATAGTGGCAAGACCACTATGTTTGAATGCATCACAAAATATAATACATACGCCGCTCGAACTAACTGCACAGTTTAGAATGAGATGTTTCTACAAATTTAATGGCAAAATAAATATTGAATGTGCAATTTCTTGATTATTAAATATCTTAGAGTGTGAATAAAGGATTATTTTGATCCTTAAAAATTTAATTTATATTTTTGTTGCATTAAAATTAAATTTGTTTTAAATGGGCCATTTTATTTATTTTAATAAAATCAAAATCAATCTGTCAAAAGTAAAGATAACACGAGCAATTTGTATGGTATTATCTCTTAATAACGATGTGATATAAAAAGTATGTCAATTTTGAAATAACACATTTTAAAACTACGGATTATTTTGATTGCGCTATTTTAACACGTGACGTCACAAACGTGACAAATTACCACAAGCGTTATAATATGACACATTTCAAAACTACCAATTTTAAAATAAAGTGTTAAAAATTATAAAATACAACATACGGTATAAATAACACATTTCTCAACTAAGCCCCCTGCAAGGCCATTTTCTTGAGAGTGTTTACATAATATAAGCAAGTTATTTGCGCAAATACTTGCTGCAAACTCCTCGTAATAATAAATAATAATATTATAAAAATAAAACGGGACCAAATAAAACAATAATAATTTCATTACTTACAAACATATTATATTAATCCGTAGTAACATAATATCAATATTATTATTTATATTTCAATAAATCGTAATACTTGCTTGGAAGTTTCAGCAAGTCGGAAACTTATTTAGGCAATAATACTTTAATAAGAAGAAGAAGAAGAAGAAGAATCTAAATAGGTTGATTTGAACCTAAACTAATTAACTAACTGGATAACTTGTTAGAACGCTCTCGTAACATGCAAGCAATTTTTGAAACTTGCAAATACTTTTTGCAACTTACATGAGAGTATTCTCAGAGTATTTATTACTATGCAAATAAATTGACTAGTACTCTCAGATAGCAACTTGCTAGGTTAGTATCACATGTTGTGCGGACGCACCGATATATTTATCCTACTTTGTCTAATTTTTTTTCTATGCTTACGTCACATCAGCTTGTTAAATGCAAATCGTATGCACGCAAATAAAACAAATTATTAATGCTTTGCACATACGATTTAGATGCGTTATTAGTGCAGTAAATGTCAACTTAGGATGTATTCTTAGCACACCATATAATACTAACAAGAGTTTGACGTAATAAAAATCGCGTGATCAGACGAAAAGTGAATTTTTGCACCTCAAATGAGATACTCGCATCATTTTAAGGTTTAAATCATTTTTAGATTTAAATCATTTTTTTAGCATGATTTAAATCTTTTTAAATCGACTTATAGTTTTGATAAGATATAAATTGAAAGAAATGATTTTTAATTGATTAATCAAATAAAAATCACATAAATTAAATAAATACAATTTAAATCAAATAAAAATTATTTAAATAAAATAAGTTACACTCTTTCACATATGATTTTTGTTGTTAATGGTGATTTAAATAAAAAATTACTTAAATTATTTTTATTTTGCAATAATTGATTTACGACTTAAATCATTTTTATTTTAAAATTGATTTATGACTTATTAATTTATTATTAATTTGTTATGATTTAACTCAATTTTTAAAGTGATTTGTGACAGCTTCTGAGTAAATTAAGAAAATACTGTCTTGGACCACTGTTTTTAGAATTGGCAAACCTGATCATGAGTGACAGTTGACAATTGTAATATTTGTTATTCATAACCTCACTAATTAAAAACGTGTATTTAAAATTTCCTACATTTATTTTGTAAGTCGAAATGGGGAAGAAAAGCAAAGATAAGAAAAAGGGTAAAGGTGCAGAAAAAACTGCCCTTAAGACTGATAAAAGATTATCGAATAAACAAAAGAAAGAATTAGCGGAATTGGGTGAAGTAAGATTTTTTAATAAATGAAATTGAAAATCCTTCTATTTCCTAGGGCAGTGATTGTTAAATTGGTGGTTGCTATAAATATTTGGGGGGTTGCTGGAAAATTGATTACGTATATTTTTTTCAAATATACTATGGATTTATGTATATCTAAAACGTTTTAGAAATAAAAAAGAGTCATTAACAATAAATGCCGGGGAAAATGAAAAAAAGTTAATTAACGACAAAAAAAGGTGATCAACAATAAATGTGGGGAGAACGAAAGTTCGTTAGTTAGTTTATGACAAAAAAAAGGTGAAAAGGGGGGTGTGAACCACAAAACATTGGAGTTTTTTTATATTATTTATATGTGTATAATATAGTCCTTGAGTTTGGTGCGCTCCGCCAAACTTGCCCTGTAGAATCTGAATTTGCAATAAAAAATGGGGGTTAAGATTTCAAAGTTGTCTCCATACCCGGAGGATGGGGATGAAGAAAATTTCATTGGATTTGCTCTCAAAACGATTACACTTTTGTTTGGAACATTTTTTTGTACCATGTATATTTGTCTACATATTTCAGTGGATTAATTAAAATGGGTCAAAGTGTATATATTATACCTTACTTTAACAGTATTTTGGCAAGCTTTTCTACAATTTTTAGATAATTGGAGCATGAACAATAAAAATGAACAACATTTTTACAGACTTACTGTGAGAACTCACCTTTCGTAAACTTTGTAATAAACAAATTGGCTATAATAATTTGAAAATGGCATTAACTGGTAAATTAAATGCTTCTAGTTATGTGTCTTTTATGAAAACTGTGAGCATAATGATCATATGAAATAAGATAAAGTTATTTTGTTACCAAATTTTTTTTATAATAAAATTATTAATCGATATTTTAGCACAGACTTTTTACAATAATATTTGCACTAAATTATGTTAAATTCTTAAATAATAAAGATTTATTATATAAACCCATTTAAATTACACATTAATGACATTTATTTCACTTGTAGGATGACATTGAAACAATTTTGGCTGAAATAGAAAAGGAAGAAGAACAGCGATTACAAGTAACTGAGCATGTTGTGGATGCCCCATCAAGAAGAATTAATTTTACATTTGTTGCACATCCAGATCAAGACGAATTAATATTATATGGTGGAGAATATTTTAATGGTCAAAAAGTATGTTAGTTTAATAGTTGAATTTTTCTGAATTAAATTCTAAAATTTATAAAGATACCATATTGGCCTAAAATATAACGCAATCTATATTTTTGGGGAGCATGAATGAAAAGAAAAAAAAATTAAATATATTGCAAAAATGTATTTGGTAAATTATAATTTTTTTATAAGAGACATGTTTGAATTACTTGAACTCATGCAAAAATAGCAAGAGCAATTGAGAAATCCCAACGACAAAGCTGGGCACCTTTTGCTGCAACTGTCTTGCTATTACTGGACCAATTGAAGTATAGAAGTGGGGGTCGGGACCGGCAATGCACACCTCTACTTTGCCACATCTAACGCAAATAAAATATGCATAAACAGTGTTTGAGATATGGAAAAAGGTGTAGCTGTGTTACACTCATGTCAAATGTGGACGTGGCTTAACCTCGAATATAACACGAATGTCGTTTTCAGAAAAATATTTAGAGTAACAAGTTTTGCATTATATTAAGGCTAATGTGGTAATTAAAACTTTGTTTGTGTTTTCTAAATTTTTATCTACAGGGTGGCAAAACTTATCAGTTCACCGTTGCTAACTTTGTTAATATTCGAGTTACAACATTGATCAAATTATCAAACTAGTTGTATTTTTATTGCATATTTCAAAGGTGAAAACAGAACAACAATTGAATAATTGCTTTATGAGATATATATGTCTATATACTTTGAAAGCAAAAAGAATTTTGAACAAAAAATTGTCGATACATTATCATCAATAAATAAATAACCTATATTATGCATTTAACTTTATGTCAGCTTTTGAAATATCAAGTAAGCAATGGGAATGTTGTGAAATAAAAAATTCATAATGAATATTAACTAGAGGTTGCAATGCGTACTAAAACTTTTACCCCAACAATATATTTTTATCATCAGTTCTTTACATTAAAAAGAATCATTGAATTGAATCTTTAAATTCATAAAGATAAGTAGAATGTTAGCATGTGCTGGAGGAAGATAGTATAAAAGTAAAGGTGGATCTGGTTGGTCTATTCACCACACTTTGCTTGGCAAGATTTTATAAAATTTTAAATAATATTTTCGTATTTTACGGGTTTTGACACTGATTGACTATCAATCTATATCAATCTAAAACCAATTTATCCAATTTCTAGCGTTAAATTATTATGGAATTGAGCAACTACCTTTCTTCATTTGTTATTGTGTTCAAATCGTCAAAATGTTTAAAAGAAAATTGATCACCATGTGTTGCCAACTTAATCAATCGATACAAATTTATGGACGGACACCTAGAACTTGCTTATATAGAACATATTTCCCAAATATCAGCACAATATCTTAAAAACTGTTTCAGTTATACTTGACACACACGCACGCACGTACGCTCACCCACGCTCACACACATGCAAGCACACACGCACGTACACTCGCTCACACACACTCACACACACTCACACAAATCTTATTGAAAAAAAGAATTTTAATTTAAAAAACTGATGGCAGTAATATATTGTTGGGGAAAAATTTTAGTACGCATTTTGACCTGTAGTTATACTTACTATGAGTTGCTAGTGTTTTGTAACTTATCAGTATATAGCTCGCAATATTTTCCACATGAAGCATTTTTTAAAGATTGTATATTGCACTGCATATTTTTCTTTCGATATTTTTTTAATATTATTATTTTTGGAAATTATTTTTTTTTGTTGCAATTTTTATACTTTGCATATCCATTTTTGTAGTAAAATCTCAATGAAATACTTTTTATATTTTTCAGACATTTGTTTATAACGATTTATTCATATACAGTATAATAAATAATTCTTGGACTGTAATTAAAGCACCAGCGGGACCACCTCCAAGATGTGGCCACCAAATGGTGGTTACATCTGCTAATAAAGGTCAATTATGGGTATTTGGCGGTGAATATGCTAGCCCTACACAATCTCAATTTTATCATTATCGTGATTTCTGGGTCTATCACATAGCAAAGAAACAATGGGAAAAAATAACTTCTCCAAATGGACCTACTGCACGTAGTGGACATCGTATGGTTTTTAACAAAAAGCAATTGTTTGTATTTGGTGGATTTCATGATAATTTAAGGGATTATAAATACTTTAACGATATTTATTGTTTCAATACTGAAACATATAAGTGGATCAAATTAGAACCAACAGGTACACCACCTGCGGCAAGATCAGGTTGTTGTATGGTTGCTTTACCTGATGGGAAGATATTAGTATATGGTGGATACAGTAAGGAGAAACTTAAAAAAGACGTGGATAAAGGTCATGTGCATACAGATTCTTATTTACTAACACCAGATAGTGAGTTGATTGGTTTTATTGTTTTTTTATTTGATATTAAATTCCATTTTTAGAAACTGATTCAACGGGAACAAAATATAAATGGGTTTCTACAAAAATAAGTGGTGCTCATTTTTCTCCTAGATGTAGTATGTTAATGACAGCTGTACCAAATAATACTGCATATTGCTTTGGTGGAGTTTTTGATGTAGAAGAAGACGAAGATATAGCTGGTACATTTTATAATGATTTGCATTCTCTGGATTTAGAAAAATTGTGTTGGAGAAATTTGATACCCAGTGGAAAAAAAGATAAAGATACCAAACCTAGAAGACGAAAGAATGGTGAAGAAAGTAAAGGTAATATTGATGGATTAAATCTATCAAAAAATTATATCTTATGCAGAGTAACTCTTAATTAAAAAAATATGGAAAAGGAATTAGGATGTCATGATGACACGCAGAGGCAAAAACTGCAGATTTGCTATTTTATTTGGGTTGCAGATTTGCTGTTTTATTTAGACACACCTGTGGTGTAGTGTTGTAAAAAATCGGGATTTCTTTAAAAACATTTAATTTTGACAAAATTTTGAGCAGAAAATCCTATTTCACACTGTCAATATTCCGATAAATTGCCAATTCTAGAGACCCTCAATTTAGTCGTACTCAATAATAAATTAAGTGTTACTTTAGATTATTTCCATCATAGATTTAAAGCCAATCAAATGTAATTAAAATAAAATTTTCAATCAATGACATGTGAACCTAGAGTGAATATTTTTACTGATTAAATCCATGCAGCATTTTACAATGCTATAGCAACAATTAAACAATTGTTGTTGCATTGTAAAATGCTACAGGATGTTTAATCAAGCTCAATAATCATTCATTTGTTATTTAATGTCAAATGTCGAAACAGTTTAGGTGGAAGTAATAATATTATTTGGGAAATAATCTGGACCTCCATAGTTTTGATTCTCAGTAATTTTTAAGAACGTATCACATGGCAATTGAATCGTGCAAATTTGAAGTGAATGGGTGGGTCCTATTTTGTGGTTTTTCAATTCAATTTTTATTGTTTTTTTATGAATCCATGCTGCACAGTATATAGGCAATATACGCAAGTTACTGCTGTGAACGAAAAGCGAAATTCGTACATCCGCAAACGTGTTTCATAGTCATATTTTATAAAAAAATCTTTTCTAGATGAGATGGTGGAGAATGAAGTAGAAGACATCAAAGAACAAGTAGAGTCCACTACTATATCTGATGATGGTATTTTCAAAGTTACAGTAGGTCCAGTACCCACACTATCTACTTCAGGTGCAACTGAATCATTTAGTGAACCAAATATATTCCATCCATCTCCACGAATGAATTGCGGCCTAGCTATAAAACGTGGAATTTTATACCTTTATGGTGGAATGTTTGAAGATGGTAACAAAGAACTTACATTAAAAGATTTTTACAGCATAGACTTAAAAAAACTGGAAGAATGGAAAGTAATTTGCAACGATGATCTTAATTCTGTTGAATGGTTAGATTCTGATAATAGTGAATCAGAAAGTGAAGAGGATTCAGATGAATCAATGGACACTGAATAATTTTGTTTAATAAATATTTTTATTGTTATCACAAATATTCTTTATCTACTTTACAATAATCATCAATGTGTTTCCTTTTCCTATGTTTAAGCAAAGCACTTCTAGTATTAAACCTCATATCACAATGTTCACACTCAAATTCTTTTAAATTAGTATGTGTCCTTAAGTGGTCTTCTAATCCTTTTGCAATCATTTTTCCACAAATATTACATGATTTTTTCTCTATGTTTCCATCGTGCTGTTTTAAATGAACATCGAGACTTTTCTGAGACACAAATTTTTTTTCGCACATTGCACAAGAAAAGCTTTTTTCGCCAGTATGTGAACTCATATGTGATTCTAAATATTCTTTTCTCATAAAACCTCGAGAACAAACGTTACATATAAAAGGTAGTTTGTCTTTATGGAGCTTCATATGAAATTTTAAATTGCTCAAGGTTTTATATGTTTTATCACATTTATCACAAGAAAATTTTTTATCGGTGCTATGAGAAATCATATGCATTTTATAATCGGACACTTTTACAAAACCTATATTACAAATTGAACAAATAGATGTGAATTTTTTATCGTGTTTTAATTTCACATGGTTTCTTAATTTTGTAGATGTTGCAAATTTTTTGTTGCAATTTCTACATTTATAAGGTAATTTACCAGTACAATAATTTTCATGCCCTTTAAGATTAGATTTTGTTCTAAACGGTTTTCCACATATTTTACATAAAAATGCATTGATTTTAACAATTTTTTTATGCAAAATTGATTTGTGCGTGTTATAATGAAGCTTGAATTGATTTTGCTTGCTAAATCGTTTTCCGCAAATATCACATAAATAACGTTTAATTAATTTATGTTGCATTAAATGTGTTTTGTAAATACTATTTAACGAAAAGGTTTTCTTACACAATTTACAATTAAATCTGTGCCTACAACATTCCTTCTTAGTTTTAAGTTTTAAATTATTTGTTTTTTGAAAATTATTTGTTAGTTCAGTCTTACAATCTTCTAATTTAAGTTCTAAATGATCAATTGTATTAATTAAGCCTAAACATTGACTACATAAATAACTATTTTTATTTAAATTTCCAACTAAGTTTTTCAATTTAGTAAATACGGGTTTTTGGGATGACATTGTTAATGGAGATTCGGCCGTTAGAAAATAAAATTGGTTGCCAACTGGTGAATACAGAATATTACACACTATACAATTAAATTTTCTCTCAATATCCGTAGTATACTCTGCAACATCATCATCAGATTCTTCTACAATAATATCACTCTCATCGCTACCTTCAGTACGTTGGTCTAAACCAGGCACGGGATCAAACTGTAAGACATCTTGAGGAAAAACATCGGTGATGTTAATTAAAGAATTATCAGCATTGAAAATATTACAATCACTTTTCTCAAATGGAACATATTGATTGCAATCATAAGTATTGCTTTTCTGTATACTGCAATATTTCACTGTTTTCTCAGTACTGTCTTGGTCACAATTAATTTGCGAGCAGGATGGGTAATCAACATAATTTTTATTATAGTTTGTATTATAAATCCATTGATTATTTGTCGTTTTGTATAGATCAGGTAATAATAAATCTATATTACTACAACAACTTGCTGGGCTTAGGTCTTTACTTGATATTTCAATGGTTTCAATTTTGTCCGAAAACTTCAATCCTTTTTCAATATCACTTACAATTCTGGGATCAGGCAACCAATTATCCACATGATCAAAATTTATTGTGGTGTTTTGTGTAGCATATTGGTTCCTATTTGCATACATTGCATCATACATATTTTGTCCTTGTGCATTGTATAAATTATTACTTGCATAGGAACTATATTCTTGAGGTCCAGATATTTGTTGATTGTATTGTGGATGTGTATAAAAATTATTATCTTGGTATGTTTTGTTTGGCATGTTGAACAAAATGTAATTATTTTTGTTTATTACGTAAACATCTATCAAACGGAAATCTTAAGGAGTTCACTAATTTATGATAAAATGGTTTTTAACACATACATATTGGATTTGTTTGCAGGTGAAACAGTTTGCACCAATGGGCAATTGCATTACGCAACTAGGTTTGCACCAGGTTTGTGTAATGTAATGTCAATGTTTTTGATGTGTTGTCTTGTACTTTTGTTTCAATACGAATTTACCAATTTTGACAATTGACATTTTTGCTTCCATTTCCTACAGAGGTGGGGAGATTTCTTGAGGTTGTGGTTGGTGCCAATCCGATCTCTTGTTCAGCAACTACTGATTGGTGGGACTTCATCTCATGTTATTTCAAACAAATTTACCTGTTTATATCTTTGTTCTTCGTCCAAACAAATCACAAGTAAACCGTTTGTATATTAGTAAAATCAGGTGCATGCATTGTTGTCAAATCGTACAATAAGAAAGTGTGACAAAAGAAAATTTTAATGTGATTAATATAATCTTAATCTTATTTCATTAAACAATCAGAAACTATATAATTAAAAAAATCGACTAATAAGATTGATTTTATAGTGAAATGGCTAATACGTGGTAAAAATCGATAAATCTGCACCTTGCTTTTAGAGGAATAGACGGCTGATTCCGTGACATATGTCATTTGTCATTTGAAATCAATCTGACATGAATCTTATATTTAACCTGTACTTTTGCATAGAAAATGTGTAAAATTACAAGACTCTAAGTATTATTTTGTAAGTAATACATTATATATTTAATCCAATATTAATCACCTGTAATACACACGAGGTTGATTTTATACTTTAATTCGAGAATAATTTTATTATGGGAATAGATTTGAGCCGCTAAAAAAATTACGCTGGTATAAAATCAACCACATCTGTAAATTGTGTATTACAGATGTGGTTGATTTTACAGATGATTAATATATGATTAAATTTGCCAATAACTAATTTTATCTTGTGTGTCATTGATTTTTAAATTTATCTTACAAAAATATCTTGATGTAAATATTTAATATTTAATAATGTTTGAAATGTAAATTTTAAGATGAAGATTATATTTAAAAATGGCTAATGATTTACAAATACCTAATAAATACTTGGAAGTGCACTAAGTTAGAATAGCGAGATGGTGCAATATAACCATAATAAACGCAAATTGTGATGGTAATGGTTTACACATGTTTATATTTGTAAAATTAAAATAAATGCATTTACATTCCATACAAATTCGATTCAAGAAATTGAAAAAGGATTTGGCAACGCCGCCATTACTTGCTTGAGCAGGAATTTCCAATTTAAATATTCTTTCGACTACCTGCTGTGCTTTTGTTGATTTTAAACTGGCTTTGACTAATCTTATGCAAACAGAACGAAAAGAACTACCGTTTATCATAACGATCATTAAAATTAGAGTACACCCGTGAAATTGTACTGGTAAACATCTATTATAAATAGTAAAGTGCACAAGAATGGCTAGTTTAGATGATTTTGAAGTTTTGAGTATATTAGGAACAAACTTAAACTCAACATGTTACAAAGTAAGAAATAAATTAACAAACGAAATATTTGTTTGGAAAGCAATTAATTTTGAAAAATACCAAAATACGAAAGAATTATTAGATCGATTTAATGTGAGGAAATTACAACAACATCCAACTTTATTACAATTCTATGATTACATTTTACACGAAGAAACAGATACTATATATTTTGTAACAGAATATTGTAAACATGGGTGTTTATTCAATATTATACAAAAGTGTTTAAGATTTAATGAATATATTGACGAAGATTTCATTTGGATATGTTTATACAAGCTGGCACTATATTTTAAAATAAACAAGGAGCTGTATTTAAATATTCACGAGGTTTTCATCGATGTCGATTTAAATATAAAATTGCTTAACTTTACTGTAGATTTAAATAAAAGTGCTAACAATGTTTATGATTTGGGCATTTTAATGCATATGATTGTATATTTAGATACTCGATATAATAAAATGAATATATTCCCCGAATACTATTCAAATGGATTGAAACAATTGTTGGATTTTATGACAAACCTAAACGATGATGTTACCCCTTCTATTGATGCCATTTTATGCCATCCGACAGTGCTATTGAAAGCTAGTGTTTTAAAAAGCAGAGAAATCTTTATTAAAAATCCAAAGCTAAGACTTACACCAGAAATACCTGAGAAACAAAATGTGGAAAACATTAGTTTGGAAGAAATGTATCAAACAAAACTGGAGAATTTGAGAAATAGGGAATATGCTTTAAAAATCAATGAAGATAAGTTGAAAGAGAGATGTCACATATTAGACCGTAGAGAGAAAAAAATTGCCTTAATGGAAAGAATGGTCAAAGAAAAGACTGCAAGGGCTGAATTATATCTGAAGAGAGCACGAGACTTGAAGTCTACAAATAGTGGTAGTAATAAAGGTATCTGAATACAGTTAATATTTAAGTTTAAGTAAAATTTATTAATTATACACAGTGGGGATTAATTGGCCAGGTAACTTTGTAGATTGTGTCAAAAGAAAACGAAAATAAAATTCCAAAATGCTGAGAAATTCTTCGTTTAGTTCCAAACGACACCCTCAAAGTTACTTTTTTTTAAGCATTTTTCAGAAATTTTGTTATAAAAAGTTATGCATGTGTCAATATCTTTTTTCGTTTTTTTTTCAAATAAACCAAGTGATCTATACTTGATATGAAAAATAGACCTTTTCAAGATTTTAACAATCTGTGTGATATTTCTAAAATTACACAATTTAAAAATTGTAATGAGGTTTTTTTGTTGTGTGTTGAATTAGAATGATATATTGTACAATAATCTCAATGCTACAAAACATTTTTTCAGTTATTTTTCTAAAAAAAATAATTTTTATTTTTTTCTTATCAGGACTAATTTGAACTTCAAAGTTCAAATTAGTATTGTGTTAATTCTTCAAGAACTTAAAGGAAACAATGAAAGTGTCAGTTCTCTCTTTAGATTTTCTAGAAGTTGCTAAAGTCTAACAATTTTGCATAATGTTTGTTTTTGATGCTTAGAATAGTACATTAAAATGCAAGTGGTAGAAGTCACCCAATTCTGCCACAAGTCCCATATTCGACTACGATGTGTGTAGCTCGACTAGCCAAAGCGATGAGTGGGTGAATTCTGAGAAGTCACAATTAAGTGTGTTTTATATTATTTAATGTGTTGACTTATTTGGTTAAATATTCAATCAAAAACATAGTATTCAATATTTATTAATATTTTATATTAATTAACAAAGTTATCTGGCTTTTTGAAATTTAAATAACAACCTTGGAGTTAAGATACTATGGTGTGCTTACGAGGTGATATATCTATCCTTCTTTGTCTAATTTTTCACAAGCTTATATAATAATAATATAAATGATATATATATATATATATATATATATATATATATATATATATATATATATAATGGAATTTGTTACAGAATATACTCAAAAGGCTAAACGTTCATAAATGTTTTTTTTATGATTTAAAATTCAAATTAAAATAAAATATTTACGTTTAAATAAAATATTTGACTATTAAAGTTTAACTAAATTAATAATAAATAAAGTTTTATTCATACCCTTCAGTAGAAGTTTA